>VZTJ01001561.1:197486-262801 GCA_013397795.1 Orthonyx spaldingii | reverse complement strand
AAAAAAAAAAAAATCCTCCTTTAATTCCTCGGCCTATACAGCACTATGACTGTACCTTGATGCACAAAATGACCACGTTTGAAAAAAATTAATGAGTAGAATACAGTCTCACGTGAACTCTCCTGTACAACTGGACAACAATTCCCAGTAAGAACAGCGTTCACCACTCATTTTATTTAGACTTCAGTGCTCTCCCAAAAAGCTGCCAGGAAAAAGGGAAGTGTTCCAGCTCCAGTGTGCATGGATATGACAGATATTTTTTTTAAAAAAAAAAAAAAGAGGTCAGACTAGAAAAATACTTTTAGCTCTAAGTTACGAAGTCGAAACTTGTTTTGAAGCAAAGAGAATCAACAGTAACAGATGATAAAAAACTCTTATGGAATACACTGCCAGCATTGGAAATGGTATGCAAGGAACACTGTAACACTGAAATAACGAAGAAACTTGAGGGTGGTTCTCCAGTTTACTCACTCCAGCTTTATTTATCCACAAACTCTTTTCCTGTGGAGGTACCAGAGCAGAGGAGGCGTTTATGGAGCTGAGGGAAGGGGAGGGCTATCAGCTGAACGCTCCATCATTTCACCAGAGCAGAACACCAGAGCAGGTTCGAGAAAAATCACATTACAAACTCTTCTGCCTCCCCAGCAAATCCAGCTCTGTGGGACTCACCCTGGATTTGAACAGCAAAGTCCCTGGATTCCATGCAAACCGTGGAGGATTGCTTCCCAGAAAAGAATCCTGCCCCTCTGCTCAGCCCTGCTGAGGCACACCCGGAGCGTTGTGTCCAGTTCTGGGCTCCTCAGGACGGGAGGGACACGGAGATGCTGGAGCGGGAGCAGCAGAGGGCAAATCCTCCCAGGAGGATTAAGGGAGTGGAGCCTCTCTCTGAGGAGGAAAGGTTGAAGGAGCTGGGCACGTTCAGCCTCAAGAAGAGACCATAGAGGGGACCTCAGTGATGTGCATAAATACCTAGAGGGGGGTGCCAAGAGGATGGACCAGGCTCTGCTCTGTGGGACAAGAGGAACGAGCAGGAACTGATGCCCACAAGATCCACCTGAACATGAGGAGGAACTTCCCTGTGCAGTGACCGAGCCCTGAACAGATCGCCCAGAGAAGCTGTGGAGTCTCCACCAGTGGGGATATTCCAGAGCCATCTGGACACAATCCCTGCCTGTGCCCCAGGATGGCCCTTCTTGAGCAGGGAGGTGGCACCAGATGAGCCCCTGTGGTTGCTTCCAGCCTCGCCCGTTCTGGGATTTCCGAGAGTTTTCCTTCCTGCAGTATTCCTTGTGTTATACAGAACTGCCGACAGCGAAAGAAAAAAAAAATCTTGTTTAAACAATTTCAAACAGACACTTCCCTTGGATACAAACCATTATCCAGTGTTCTGCTTCACACAAGCCAAACACACCGAGCCTGATGGTGCGCTGCTGTTTCCAGCGAGGATTCTTCCAGCACTGTACATTCACTTTCCAGAGGGAGCAGGAAGGGATATGAAGCCCTGAAGCAGCAATTAAACTGCACCGGCGAAGGGAGGCAGCGAAGCAGCCGGGGAGGGGAGGTGGCTGCCGGGGTGTTTCCAATCCGTGCGGGCTCAGAGGAGACAACACCCCGTGCTCGCCCCGCTCAGCTCAGCCCCGGGCGGGCAGCCAGAGCCGGGGATGGCTGGATCCAGCCGGGAGCGGCCCCGCAGGCGTGTCCAGAGCGTCTCTGCCAGCAGCAGGAGCGGGGGAAGCGATCCGGAGTCCTCTCCCAGGTGAGGTATCTGCTGAGCAGCAGCCGGCGGGACCTGAGCAACCTGCGCGGGTGCGGAGCGAGGAAGAGCAGCCACGCCAAGGAGATGAAGGCCAAAGGCGTTCCTTCCCCATCGGGCTGGGCTGCCACTCTCGGGGAGATGAGCCACAAGGTTGCCTTGTGGGAATAAGGGCTCGGAATATGGAATCACAACAGGATCTGTTTGAAAAGGCACTAGGAAGAAGCATATAGTTTTAGGTTAACAAGGTTTATCCTGTTTCCAATCACTGAGTGGGACAAAAACTGTACAGTTTGGGGCTTTTAGAAAAAAATGCTGCAGAGTTATTTTTTTTTTAACAGCAAAAGCATAAAAAGAAAAGTAAAGCTATTTTTTCAAATTATTAAAATGCTGAACATGTATACAGCAAAATTATATTAAAAACAGCAGCAGACAAAGTCCATCCCATCACCATTGGCAAGGGACATGTAAAATGTTTATAAGGTTAACTATAAAACAATTTTACAACCAAAATATGAACAGGCCAATTCAAGTATATATATATACAGAATATATTAAAATCATATAAATTATATCTTTATACAAAGGGCACAAATATAGCAAAAAGCTATAGTTGATTAAACAGAACTGAGCTCGAATGATCAATTTCATCTAGAGATGCCATAGATTTCTCCCAATTTTTTTTTTTTTTAAACCTGGATAGATTGATACCTCAGATACCAAGAGTAGAGGAAGCGTAAGGAAAAAAAAAATCCCACAAATCAAAGAGTTATCATTCTGCATGAAATGAGCCTAACAGTGGGCAGGGTACACCTCATATGAAATTCTGATTTAATTATCTCCATAGTAAACATTTATCAGCTCTCTTAAAAAGTCACGAATTTCAAGTGATCCACTTCAGACGTACCACCCTGGTGCATATATTTGATTACATTTGAATGTTGTTTGATTTGCAAACATTTGGGGGAAAAAAAGAGGTACAAACACAACTCAATCTGCAAAAGAAAAGGTGACAGATGGCAGCAAGTTGAAAAGTGAACAAAAATGCTCAGCTGAACTGGAAATGATGCTCTCCCTTCTAGTCAAAATGCTTTAAAGTGAGCTTAAAAAATAACTTATTTTGAATTGCTTTTTTTATTTCAAAACGTAACAGCAAATAACCGCAATGCACTGAAGCTCTTGAGAATCTAAACAGTCCCAGCCGTGGGCCTGTATTTAAACACAGACTAAGTGCTTTCCTGAACTCAGGGTTCTGTAAATAAATTCTGTATCAGCTGTACCTAAACCTCGTGTTGTGCTGTGGCACCACCCCTTCACCTCTGCAGTGATGCCTGGCCACATCTCTGGCTCCATCAGGGTGCCCAGAGAAGCTGCCCCATCCCTGGGAGTGTCCCAGGCCAGGCTGGACGTGGCTCGGAGCACCCTGGGACAGTGGAAGGTCCCATGGCAGGGGGGTGGAACTGATGAGCTTTAAGGTCCCTTCCAACCCAAACCATTCTGGGATTCTGTGGCCTCCACTCACCCAAAGGTCCTGGATAGGGAGCAGTGAGGACGAGCCAAGTGAGGCAGAAATAAAAATGCCAAACTACACATACACAGAACATTGGCTTAAACCCCAGAGCTAAGTATGGAAAAGAGTAAAGTGGTTTCACCAGATGCAGGTTCAATGGAGGGGAAAAAAAAGACAGAAAATAATCAGCCATCTCCCATACCTAATAGCCAGTGGATATCTATTACACTGAAAGGAAATCAATGCAAACAGGATTTCCTCAGTTTCAAGTAATCTTTGATGCCTTTTTGGCCAGCTGTGTTATACCATAATAGATATTTTAATAGCTTTTATCCTCTACACTTTAGGCAGCTACTTTTTCTCTTACATATCCAATTATCTCTAGTGAACATTCACCTATGGTTGTCCACACATTCTGCATTTGCTCCTTGAGAAACTATTCAAGTTAAATTATATTGCAAATTAAAGACAGTTACATTCTGTATGTTCCTTCTAGATTTGAAAAATAGGTTTTAAAGGCTTGTCAAAGTTTAGAAGAAAAACCTTTCCATTAAAAAATCTTAGCTTAAAAAAATCATTTAAGACACCTTTTTCTGATCCAGGGTACTAATAAAAAGATTACAAATATACTACAATTTGACCAAGAAGACTCCATGAATATGCTGCTTTTGAGCATGCAACACCACTGATATCTGTCAAGTTCCAGGTATCAATGTATCCCAATTCCACCACAGTCCCTCCATTTCCTCATTGCTCCCCCATCCTCACCCTACCACCCCGATTAATAACATTATAAAAAAAGGTAAAATCTAGAGTTAGTGGCAAAAATCTTCACAGTAAACCGTTAAAGAAATCTTTTATTGTGGTCATTGCAAAGTGATTTCTCAGTCGATGGGGCCCTGAAAGATGAGCTTGACGCAGTTGTGCTCCCCGGAGAGCTGCGTGGCGCAGAACGGGCAGGCGGCGTGGAACGCGTGAGTCCCGTGAGGCAGCGGGATCTGCGACCAGTATTTGGCGGATTTCTCAGAGCACACGTGTCCACAGGGGGTGAAAGCGTGGGTGGGAGGCCCGGCGTCCACGTAAAACCCAGCCTCGCAGCCCAGCCACAGAGGCACGTAGGGGCCAACGGTTCTGCACATGGGGCACTCGCGCTCGTTGGCTTCCGTGTCGCTGCGGTGGCCCCAGTTGTGGTAGCCGTGCACGTGGCCGCAGCTGAGGTAGGCCCAAGGCTGCTTCTCCTCCACCACGTCCTTGCGGTTGATGCTGGGGAAGGCCAAGGTGTTCAAGCCCACGGGGCACTGGGGCCTGGCGGCGTTGATCTCCTGCCGCAGGGCCTCGATGTGTTTCTGCGTCGGCGTGTGCAGGAGTCCGTCTGCTGTTCTCCACAGGAGCGTGGCCCCGCACAGGTCGATCAGGGAACCGTCCTGCAGGATGTTGGTCTCGTTTTCTACCTGGTGGCAGGACACAAGGGGAGGGTGTTTAGTCTGAAAGGTCAGTTCTGCAACCTCATCCTCTTTCTCAGCATTACCCTCCTTAGACGCTACTTAATTTTGTCTTATTGTTGCCCTAAATCCACCTCACCTCCTAACCTACATCTAGGATTATAACGAGCACTGGCCTCTTATTCTGTGCTTGTACAGGGGATTTGCATTTCCACTTGCACTACAAATTATTATACACAGGCTTTGGGCCCCTGAGCATGCACTTTTTTCTCCAGTATTGATTCTCTGTGTGCCTTTGTCATATTTCACTAAGTCCTGATAGACTGAAGAAAAGATGTGCCATTCCCCAAGGGCTGCATTAGCAGATTCTTTCCTGGAATTCTTTGCCCACATAGACTGACAGAAGCTGCTCACACAGTTAACAAAAAAAAAAAAAAAAATCCTTTTTGGACTAAAAACTGCCACCCAGGACAGGCCAGCTGTCCTACCTCTACCATTTTTTCTCGGGTTGTGGCAGGGGTCAAGCATTTTGCAGAAGCATGAACTCCCAGAGTGTGCCTCAGCAGCAGAGGTACCTGCATGGCTTAGCACTGCAGCACTATGAATTACCAGTTGAATTTCTCAGGTGACAAATTCTGCAACTGAAGCCACACAGGCTCAGCTTGTGAACAATTACCCACCTCACTCATTAGGCCTTTTATTTAATGAGTTATTCCAAGCAAACACAGCCCCAGTGTGCACTGCCTAAAGGCTTCTCTCTGATTAAAAGCAGGTACTTAAAACATTTTCAAGGGATTATGCCAAACACACATTGTACTTGGCTGAAATATTCTTTGTTTTAATGTCACAAACATATAAGCACCCCATGCTTTTGCTATCAGTTCATTAATGATGAATATATATTAAAAAGGCTCTTTATGAAATTAAAGAGAAAAACAGATCTACTGCCTGGCTTTATACACAGAAAGTAAGCAGAAAATACCACAAATGCAGAACAAACAGCCACATGCAAACAAATACATTAAGTAGGTCACATGAAATCATCACATCTGCCTAAGAATACTATGAATGACAACCAATTTGACATTTACATTTTAATCCAGTTTAAATTCACAGATTAACTGTGGATCATCCTTGCACAAAACACCTCAGTGGTACAATACAGACTACAGATAAGAGGTCACCAGTGCAAAGTAATTCCAGCAGAAAAATTTAGTGGTTCAAGTAGAGATGAGAGAAGCCTTGATTTGATGCTCTTTTCAGATAATTCCTTCACAAACAGCCGAGCAAAAAGCTCCCTCATAGGCAACGTGTTCAATTCATTATACAGCCTGCATTTGGTTTTATGAACCCAATCAACGAATACTGATCACATCAATACCAGTGTGCCATGCAATTTTATTTAAATGAGAATTCAACTCATTTTGGATGCAGGGAGGGGGAATTCATTTGTTTTGCCGTGCCTCTCTTTAGCAGCACTAAAAAGGTGTTTTGCTAACCACGTACAAAGGCTGCAATTGTCACATCATCTGTCCAGGTCCCCAGGCGACGTCTGCCTGCCACCGTCAGTGTGACAAAGCAATTTATGTGCTGCAGGGTGTCTGCTGAAAGCAGAGCAGCCCAACTCCGTTCCCCTAACTCCTCAAGCAGTCAGTCTTCTGCAAAGCCAATGGCAGAGTTGGAAAGTCAGTTCATGGAACTTCTCTCCTGGCTTTATGTGTCACAAGTCTCTGGCAGCTAGAATCTCTCACTTCTGGGAAAGGCAAAGCCCATCCTGCCTCACAGGAGAAAACAGGAATATACTTTCAGAGCTTCTCTTATCTTCCTAGTGGCAGGTAAAGCAAACAGAAGCTGCCTTACCCAAACTGCTTTTGCACACAAATGGACTCTTTGGGCAGTACTGCAAAAGACAGCTCCCCATGCAGCAACTTCCAGACATCCCCATGTCCCTTCAGAGATGGAGATTCCAGAGCAGAGTTTATTTAGCTTTTACACTCTGTGCTATTTCAGTTGGAAAAGTGGCATTAGCAGAAAGTTTTGAGTGTTCTCCCATAGGATCAGTAATGGACAGCAGTGCAAAATGTGCTGTAACACACAGAGATTTGGAGGCTTGCAGTGCCCACAACTCGGGGACAGCCACCCTGTAACTGCCCCCGTTCACAGCCAGGAAAACAAGGATCCCTTGATTGATTTTTAGGTACTTCCCACTCACCAGTTTGCCCCTCTGCTGAGCAGACCTGGTCTCCCGGAGCGTGTACACATCCCCACAGACAGAGATCTCCCGCCACACCCCAGGCTTGGACTCCTCTGTGAAGCCTCCTTTGGGATGCATGACCAGCACCCCGTTGGTTGTCAATCCATCCATGTGGCCATCGGGGTTTTTCCACTTGGCTGCTTTTTCCTACGTGTGACAGTCACAGTGACTATCAAAAACACATCAAACCAACCTAAACAAAATCCACTAACAGTTACTAAATTGCAGCTTCATTTTAAAACACAATTATGACCACGAGTCTCTGCTGGTGATAACTCAGGCACATAAAACTGCAGTTTCTACTTAACACTGCAGCTGGTGCATTGGAGTAATAAAAGTCTAATGACAGTACAAGTTATCAACCAGTACAAGGAGATTTGGGGGCTTGAAAATAACAATATAAACCAGAGCTTGCTCGTAACATCATTATTAGCAGTACTTACACCAAGAAATATATTTTTAGATGAGTCAAAGCCAGCTGCAAAGATCCTTGCTGTGTATGGGGGGCTCCTGTCACAAACGATCCTGCAGGCAAATCGGGAGATGGTGCTCTGGGTAATCTGGGCTTCATCATTATTTTGACTTCCTGAAATAGTATCTGTTACTACAAAGTCTATGGGGCTTTCTGTTGACCTCCCAACCTGCAAAAAAATGAAGATAATGGTATAACCAGAAATACCCACAGAAACATGAAGAATTGAGGACACAGTTTTGCCAGGTTAATATTGATGACATCAGTAAACTACTGCCTACTGAATTTTTGGATGGCAAGACCTAGCTGGAGACTAACCTGTATTTCCACATTTGTCCTAGGCAGAAATACATCACGGACATGGAATGACAAATTTTCACTTACCACAAGTGATGTTCATGCTTGCTTGAAACAAATCAACACTGCTGATTTGTTTGATAAGAGTATTGTCAACAAATAAAGTATTATCACCTTGCTATTTCCTCATCCAACCACAGCAAATTACTTGCCACTACATTCTGTCAGTTAAGAGAACATTAGCTTGGATTGACGAGTTTTACTCACATTTTCCACTTCCAAATTAATTTGCCATGAAAATAAAGGACTTTTTTTAAACCCAGAACTCGGTTATTTTGATATGTCATAACAAAGAGCTACCCACCTTCAGATTTTCAGGATCTGTAGTCCCAGAAAGAAGAGTTTTCAGGCAAAACCCACCATAAACTCATTGCTAATCATGCACATGCATGACTAACAGAATTTAAAAACTGTCTTCAGCAGAAATGAAACACACTTGCTCATTAGACAGGAATATTTTTCTATCTTGCCATGTGTAAGTTTTAATTCTAAATCTGGAAACATCTGGAACAGAAAACTTCATGACTACATGGATGGAAGGATGTGACAGCCAGACAAACAGACAGGGAGGCTTTATCAATATTTCTACAGGCAAATTAGTGTTACACCAGCATGGAGCATAACTGGGAAAGTGGAGCTGAGGAACAAGAAGTGGAACAGAATATTAATTTTACAGACACCTTGTGATCAAACAGAATTAGGAATACTCTTCACATGAAACTACCTTCAATATCAGGTATCTACATCGATATAAAAAAACCTCCTCACTGAAGATGACCTCATTTTCCCCCAGGAAGTTCCATTCTGCTCAGATCCTGCTCTTAAAAAGGCAGCTATGGCGAGCCATGTATGGTTCCATCATTGACAAACATCTCTGCAAACCACATCTGCTTTAAAGGAACATTGTTCAAGAGTCAAGGAAATTAATATTATCAACACCTACCCTTGTCACAACTGAATTGACAGAAATAGTACAGAGATCTCTCCTGCTTCAAGCTGTGCTTTGCAGGGTTACACTCTAACACATGTCAAAATTCATGTCTCCAATGACACTTCCAGTTACTGTCTTCATATCACAGGGCTCAGCCCAAGTAGAAAATGGGATGAGCTCTCTGCAGAGGAAACACTCAACAAGGCCTAATCAAAAGTGTACATTTCAATTTCTCACAGAAAGTGTCTACTAGAATACCCAGGAGACAGAGTTTAGAAACTATTTAATATGGGATATTTCTGATTTATAGAACTTGACAACTTGAAGCTAAATCTTGCAATGCAATATTCTTCTTCCTTTTACAGTATTATTTCTAACAGGCTTCTGTTTCCCATCCAAAGCAATTCCTGCTAAGAGTCAACACCGAGCAGCAGGAATCTCATGAATAACTTTTGCTTATTCTCTACCTGTATGTGGAGTGACTTAAAGAACAATCAATAACAAATATGAAATTAATTTGTTCATAAGTTTCTGCCTCTAGCATGCTCTGAAATAGATCATTCTCTCAAAGCTTTTAGATGCATTTAGAGAAAAACCTGCCTCATTTTTCCTTAAAGAATGACAGAGCACACAAGTGTGTACTCCCAGCCTTTCTTACATCACACTAATCATTCACCATGAAATTCAAATATGTTTGGATATAACCATTAAGATCTATAAACAGTGCTTCTATGTGTTTCTGTTTAAATGTCTGGAATGATACATAGTATTTTACATAAACATTTAAGTACTTTTCTCATTTGTGTCACAAGTATGTCTATGCAAAATCAAATATTTTAAATATTTGCTTTCCCTCCCTTTTCTTGTTGAGAAAACCTTCCAGAGGATCAGTCTCATGTACCGTGCTACTTTTCAGCATTAGAATTTATTTAAGAAATGGCCTTCAAAATCTGTCCATTTTCTCGAGCTCTGTATTAAATCAGGAATTTGGGTCAGAGATTACCTGAAGAGCAAGTGCCTAAGGAATAAATGAAAAACTTGATGCTATCAAGATCCACCATCCAAAACCTCATCTGCTGTTGCAGACAGACTACAGTCACTACAGACCAAGTTCCATTATTCAGATCTGCTCTTTACACTCTTCACTACTCACTTTTCTCCCGTTTTCCTCCACAGCATGGAAGACTTCCTTCTTTCTAGCAATTTCAGGCTGCATTTTGGGACCCTTTTTGTTAACTGTGTCAGATGACTTCCACCAAGAACCCACAGATCTCCCAGGTGCTGCAGAGGCAGCGAGTGTTGTCTCCTCTGCAGGTGATTGTTAAATCCGTGTGAGAGGCAGGCACTGCCTTGGTTTGAGTGTCAGTCACTGCAGTGCTGGTAAAACACTGTTCCTGACACCAGCAAAACCTGCCAGCACAGAATTTAACAGCTGCAGGTTCCTGGGCTTCAACAGAACTTCATTCTGATGAGACCAAGAATTGGACTCTGCATCTTCTGCAGAGCTGTTCTTCAGAAAAAAAAAAAAATTCAGTGCTTCATATTGAAAGTACCTGCTTCTTGTATAAACTTGTAGTTATTTAGGGTAGGAGCTGCACATTTTGGTTCTTTGTAGTGGCAAGAACAGTACAACCAACCCATTCTCACCCCCTCAAACCATGAAGGAACAGGTTCAACTTCAGCTAATGCATCATCAACAGAATGGTTAAAGTCTGAAGAAAATCTTCATTTATAGCAGCACATGGATGCTGGAGCATAAAGACTGGCAGATGCCAGAGGAACACATTTGGACGTTCTTTCTGTAATTAAATGAAGAAATCTGACCTGGCTGTCACTAAGACAAAGGTACACAATAACATCTGCACACAGATTTCATTATGTAATTACATTTAAAAAACCCCAAAAACAAACTACAAACAACACAGCAGAAAAAACAGCTCAGCAAGCACAGTGGGAATAAAGAAAAAAAAAAAAAGCCAAGTGATTTCCCCAGGATAATACATGTTAACAGCAGTCAAAGTGGAGCCTCAAGG
Source organism: Orthonyx spaldingii (assembly GCA_013397795.1). NCBI lineage: Eukaryota > Metazoa > Chordata > Aves > Passeriformes > Orthonychidae > Orthonyx > Orthonyx spaldingii. Next base: position 252,049 of record VZTJ01001561.1, on the reverse strand, counting down.
CTCAGGATAATCCTGTGGTCCCAGTATTACCCTTCCCTTTTCAACTTCCACATCCTACACAAGCCAGGAACATACATTTGAACAGAAAACAGCAAACTCCAAGGACTGACTATCCAAGTGATGCTTGACCAACAATAAAACTTTCCTCTGTGGATCAACAGACATGAAATTTGTCACCATGCACCATAGAGCTGCACTGAACATCCTCAAGTAACTTTTCTCCAACAGATTCATGAGAACAGTTAAAATCTAATGGCTCTTATAAATAATGGAAACCTCTTCAACTGCTCAAGCATTGCTTCAGTGGGAAATTATTGCCAGTCTACCAGACCACTCCTGTTTCCATTCCCCCCAGCCAATCAGCACCTTCAGGCCAGTGCATGGAATGCAATCCTCAGGGAACAGCCAGAGAGCAGGAACACAAACCAGGACACAGCACTCGGAGGTCACACTGAGATTAAGTCACAGCAGGACCCCCTACACATCCCAAGACTGAAATGGTGTCTTATCCCCCCCAATAAAAGCTGTACCCACCACGAGGACATTGTGCAATAAGCACAGAAAAGCAGCTGTTCTGCAACTCTTTATTCATTTTTTACTATACTCAAGAAGGGGAAAAAAATCCAGCTTTCAAAAATGGCTTTTCAAAATTGATATACAGGAAGAAATTTCACTGGAGCTACTCAAGAGCTAAACAAGTATCACACAGTAACCCCGATGGATGGGTTACATTTTTCTTTCACTAGTCAACACAGAAAAACCTATTTCAGCTCACCCTGGCTGCTCAATCCTTCATTCTGCAGCAAATGAACAGGACTGGGTTTTAATCAATTCCTATTTGGACCTAATAGTTTCAGTCACACTGGGAAAATTTAATATAGAGCAAAACACAGAAGTCAAGAGAAGCAAAGACATCTCCAAAGAGCTATTTCCTCCTCTGTCAACAGCACTCAACTGCTGACCCTTCTAAATATGAAAGGCTGAATGAGGAGGGGTAACAACTCCTGGTGAGATGCTCTAATTAGAGGTCAAACACAACACAGACCTGATCAATCTAGAATGAGAAAGGCTGTTTGGCATGTTTGGGTTCCCCAAGTTTGAAGTCTAAGTCTGCACAGGATTTCTGCTCTCTCTTATTATACCTAAGAATAACCATGGCACAAGAAAATCACTCAAGTTACAAGAATGTTAAATGATGCAGAAAACCACAAATGCAGTCAGGGGACAGTGAGCACGTGTTGGACAATAGATGGGAGCTTGGAGAAACTCAGCCCAGCCCCCTACGCCACCTGAGAGATTTGCACACCCCTCAGGAACAGTTTATCATTTATCACTGGTTTTTGTCTCCCCTACTCCCACATTCCCCTCCCCACCTTCACTTTTACCTTCCTCCTTCCCCATCCCATGGCCTACTGCTTCCACTTCCCTTTTACTCCAGTGACTTGATTAACTGGAGGGTGGGGGGTGTAATTCTGTGCTCATTCATGAATCCAAACAGAGCACACCTTTCTCTCCAGTACAAATGTTTCTCTTTGGAGAAAAGGCAGAGTACAATTAAAGGAGTGAGTCAGGAAGAATATGAACAGATGGTGGCACAGATTTGAGAAGAGGAGCAAAATGCAAAATTTCAGAGTGCTCCCATCTTAATGCAGCTGGGTCAGATGGGAAATCCCACAGGTCACAGAGAATACCCAGAGGATAACACACAACTGGGGTTTCTTACATTGCTTTTAAAAAACAACCCAAGTATTTCAAAGCCTTACCTGAAACATGTCTGTGTCTTTGTCATGAGTATATTCCACTATAACTGTCTGGCTTCTGGATAATGTGAAAGAGATACTGTGCTGACCTTTCGAGCTGATTGCCTGGTGAATAAAAAAAAAGATGCCTATTACACACAAAAATTTGTAATCAAATTCATTTTGCTACACAAACACCTTTGCTGTGATCAGGAAAAGCAGTGTATCGTAACATGTTATTACAAGGTTGGGTAAACACATACAATAGGATTTTTTTTGTTTGTTTTTATTGGAAAACTCCAAGCTGCACTTGCTTGTTTCTGGTTCAAAAGTACCCAGAACTTACCATTTTTACAGTTCAGACTCCAAACACCTTTTTTCTCTGAAATTATATTCAGTTCCTAACCCTTGTACCAACTTGTACCCTAGCAAAGACTGGGAGCTGAGGGAGTTTTGGCTTCTTTGTTTTTGAAGTAAGTGAGCATTAGAACTGATTTCCAGTTAAAAGCCAGGATTTCAGGGATATCATTACTGTTAAGTAAATTTCTGGTTATATCAGAAAGAGCCCAGCAATTTTATGTAACTGGTGACAAAACCCAAACACTTTCAATGTGGTTTTGCTCATTATAGGATACTTCTCATTATCTGTCAAAGCAGACTGGTGTCTATAGATATGGATTTAGCATCAAAGACTAAATAGTATTTCACTATTTAAAAGAAGACAAGAAGAGGACAGCTCCTGTTTTCTGCTTTATCTTACCAAGACTGAGGGAAACGAGCTGAGAAACTGAAGCTATTGGCTAACAGAGAAATAGATGTAAATATAAAGGTCCATATAACCACACACAATTCTGGAAGGTAATGACTGTTACTGCTCAGAAAACACTTTGCAGACACTTAAGCAATGAATTAATAGGTTAATTAAAGCTTTCTCCAGTTTTCAGCTAAGAGGATAATTTTCTCCAAGAGGCTCTCTCACTTGCTCTATTCCTTCGTTCTGCTTTTCACCTAAAGAATTCACAGATAGGGATGATTAAACTAAACAACTGAACATATTCTACTCATCTGCCTGCCATCTCTCACAAAAGCCTAAATTATGCCAAAGCTACATCAATTATTGAACAAATCATTAAAAATCCTTCTGAATGCTGGAGGTATTCAAAACATCTCTGTGCATACTAAAAGCCTACTAAGGGTTAGCAAGAGTGTTTGACATAGAATTATTGAAAACACATAATGGAAGAAGTGTTTTTTGCAAACCTCGTGCATTTCCAACACCAGAGACTGCTTTTACAACCTCTTGATGGAAGCTCTAGCACGTGGTCTAGTGGAAAATGTCCTTGCCCATGGCAGAGGGGTGGAAACTGGATCATCTTTAAGGTCCCTTCCCACCAAACCATTCCATGATTAGGCAAGAGGACCTTTCCCAGTACTTCTTTTCTGCAATAAAGCCTTTAATTAAACTTGAGGACAAAGTCTAGGAGCTGTAACAGCTAAAAAGTGATGTAAACACACTTGGTAATCAGCGATAGGTAGATTGTGAATTTCCCAGATTATTTATAGTGCTTTGCAGTAACCACTGCAGTGGCACACAGTGTGTTGCAAGAAAAAATGGCACCAAGATGCAGCTTAGATGGAGTCACAAACACTCTGTGACCTGCCAGGACACTGAGCTGTGGTCTGAAAAGTTTTTCCTCTGTGTCTGTCTGACAACTAAGAAAGGGATCTCAAACCCTGGGCAGGTCTCCTAGGATATAAAAGAAATAAAGTGATAACCAGGAGACTCTTATACCTTAGGTTTTAAACTTAATATAGCAATAATCAGTTCATATCCATATTATCAGATATCACCATTTCAAACATCAGAAAGCAATAGCTTTTACACACAAAGATTTCACTCATTTCCACAAAACTCTGCTGCAGCTGGAATACAACAGAGGACAGACTTAACACAAGTCCTGGCTGCAGCTCCAGCCACCAGCACCCAGGCAAAACTCCCAGGCAGGGATGTGTGCCCCAAGCTCACACTCTTGTCAGACAAGCTGCTGGATCACTTGGGAGCTTTGGTGAGAACCCAAGCTGAAAGTTTTAAGGTTTGACAGAAAAAATATGGAGGGAAACACGAGGACTTCCTGAATGACTGAGTAAGGTCGTGCCCTACACCTACAGAGCTCAGGGCTTAGAGATATTAATAATACTGACCAGGATCAGTGCGTCCTCTGAAATTCCAGAGCAGGACATAATCTTCTTTTCTGTATGTGTTCCTTTCCCCTCCCAACTTTTCTTCCTCATCTACTTCCCCTCCTCTTTGTTTTCCACTATTTATACCCAGTTATTTCCAGTGAAGAAACGCTACATTTAATTTCCTGGAATTGTGTAATCATTTTTGGAAAAAGCCAAGAACATTATGAGAAATATTTCAACTTGTGTGCTTTCAGTCTGTTCAGCACCAACAGTTGCTCCAATTCAAAGACACCTCACAGGCATTTTAAGTGCAGGTCTCAAAGCAATTGGCCACTTCCATGTTAAAAAAAAAAAAAAAAAAAGTGACACAAGTAACAGTATTTTAGGAATTACACAAAACAGTGGAAGTTAAGTACCCTAATAAAATACTACTGTGAGTGGAATGCAGACACAGGCAAAATCATGAGGATTTTGACTGCTTGAGGAACTACAGAACCACACTACTACAAGTCCCAAAAGAGTCTGGAGATTGATTGCACAAATCTGGTTTGTTGCAACCAAAACAGTGAGTTTGCCTTTTTACTGCTTTTAGCACTCAAATTTCTAGGTTGTTTTTTCTGTTAGCAGGATTCCCCCCTCAAACTCCCTTGGTGCTGCCACATAATTGCTGGTGTAGCAACTGAAGTCATGAGAAAAGCCCTGTGTCCCACAAGAATTAGAGGAGCTTCAGGAGTTCTGGCAGATAAATTCAGAGTTTCAGGCTGGACAACACCAGGTCCACCTCCAAGGCAGGAAACAGGACAAGGAAGAACAAGAACCTGGCACTAAACTTTACCTTTGTCTCTTCACCTCCACCCCAAGGCTGCCAAGATCCACCAGAGCAATATTGGGTATTTTCAAAGCTTTTTCTTAGAATTCACTAAACTTTTGAGTGAGTGGAATTGTAGAATCCTTTTGGTTCTAAAACACCTTTAAGATCATCAAATCCAACCACAAATCCCAGGGTTGTGGTTTCACCTGAGTGGTCATGGAAGAGAAATCTTCCTTCGGGCACTTCCAGCATTGTGAGCTCCTTTACTCTTCACTAAGCTTACCTGGAACAGTTTGCTCCTATTTTTCAGGTTTTTAAAAGTTAAATGAAAATTATCAGTTGAACAGGAAAAAAACACCCAAAAAATCACCCTGAATTGACTTCCAACAGATACAAATGGCTAGAAAAGCCAATCCAAACCATGTGGCTCCAGGCTGGCCATAGCACATCCCACCTCTTGTGCAGTAGGAATGTTGGTGGGGAGACACAGGCTGGATGAATTCAGCTGCCTACACAACACTGGTTTTACACACTTCGCTGTCTCGAGCTGCTGAGTTCAAGTAACTCCCTTTGGAGGAAACAGAGAGCAATGTGGAGATGAACTGACAAAAACCTTGTGGAGGAACAGGGGGAACAAATAACAGCACCAAGAGATTTTTCCAGAATAATTCCACTGCTAGTGACTGTGTCCACAGAGGGGCTGAGGGATTTTTGCGAGTCCAAATGCCGAACAAAAGCAGTAAGGGAACCAACCCTGAGGTGCCATATTCCACATGGCATGAAGGGACAGATTTCCTCAGCATCTTTCCAAGGCAGGGCTCGTGTTTGCACAGCAATCCATCCATCTCCACGGGGTTTTCCAGATGGAGGCTCCAAGCCTCACCATATGTTGAGCCTGTTCTTTAGGTGAGCAGGAAGATTCCTCCCCATTGCTCAAGGCAAACCCCACAGCTCCTCCCACTACCTCAAGATTTGTGTTCTGGTGCTTTTGGATCAAAACTGCCCTATTTTAAACAGAGACTGAAAGGACAAGGCCCATGACCTCACCCCTACAATAACAGAGCCCAAGCAAATATTCTTCATTGTATTATTTTTCATTTTTCAACTTGCTAGTAGCTCGAGTTTTCAGTTATAACCTTCCTGCTGGCTGGAATTACACTTGGCCTTGGTTTTTCCCCTGGCCTCCTTACACACACTTTTTCATTCTTGCTCCTTTCTCTCCGTTTTGAGAACAAAACCTCGTTCCAGCACTTTGCCCTCGCAATCAAAGCAGCAGCTAAAGGCTACGACTTACAAATCTGTCAGGTCTCAGAGGAGCCAAGATCAAACAGAGATCAAACAGAGTCTGTTTTCCCAGCAGCAACACTGCAACTCTGCCAGCCCCTGGAATATCTCAGTCCATCTGAATTCTTTGCTCTCCACTCACTCCCCTGAAAAGGTGGATGCTATCAGTTCTATCATCATTTCAAGAAGTAAGAAAATAGAATTCCCTCACCTCACATAAAATCACCTTGTAGATAAAGGGAATAAAAATATATAAGGGTTATATTTAAAATCAGTCTTTCTTAGTGCTCTGCTTTTTTAGCAGATACAGAAAAAGGAGGGAACAAAACTAACACTTAACAAATTTTCAACAGATTATCCCTGAGAGCAAAAGTGGCTCTTTAGTCAGAACTTCCACCTCTGTCTCCTACACGGAATTTACATCTGTCCTCAGCCAGATGTTCCCATCTAGGACCATGTCCTGGTGTGCCACAGCAAACTCCTGCACACTGCCAGTGGTGTCATTCCCCTCAGCCACCTCCAGCCCCAGAGTTCAAGAACAGGTCAGGAGCTCACGGCACGATTACATCAACTTAATAGTGTTAAGTCAAACCTTCCATGTCAGGAGCGTGTCAATGAACTACAGAAGCAGATCCCAAAATTCTCAGAGCCTTTAGGCTGCTGCTTGCAAAGCTTGCAGGGAAAAAGTCTAATCCACTTCTAGAAACAGAGATTTTATTGCTTCCTCCTGGCTTGCAAACCGTGTTTCCAAGGAATGAAAAAAAAAAAAAAATTAAATCTCTGCATTTGGAAACTTAAAATTAACCATTCCCTCGTGCCAGGTGAGCTCCCCAAAGATGGCAAGAGGAACTTAACATTATTACGGTCACCAACCCTTGTGCACTATAGCAGAAATAAAAGCTGAAATCCATTAAGAAAGAGGCAGATGTCTCACAGGAAAGGCTGCTTCATCAGAATAGGAGTTTTAGTTTAGTTAATTAGGTTGGATTAGGACAATAAAATGATTTATGGGAACTCTTTCGTTTTCTTTGTTGGTAGTCAAGCTGACCGACAACCACAGTGATGTGTCTAAAATTAATGACAGCAGAGCCTTCATGAGTTAAATGCTTTCGGACTTGGCTGCCAGCCTTCCATGGCTTTTATAAAAAGAGAACACAAGAAACACTCAGGGATGTCAGACAAAAGACCTTGCAACTTAAAAGGAAGCTTTAGCCAGCAAGGAAGGAAGCCTTCAAAAGTGAAGAACACATCCCATTTCCACTGGATTTTTGGACAGACCGACTGCCAGAGCCAGCAGACTCTGAGATATCGTAAGGAAACGTAACAAAAGCTCACGAGCATGAGACACAGATATTTTAGCCACATCAGGAAAGTGTGCCCACTTGGGAAGTTTCCCAGCGAATTAAGACAAATGCCAATTCATGTAACATTCACTAAAGACCGTTTGCAATTTTACTCTGTCTCAAACCTAACAGTAATTGCCCAGAATTACTGCTTCTCCAACACTGCATTTCAATAAATTTACACTGACCTCTGCCTACTGATACAATTATTATATATATACTGTAATTTTCCTACAGCCTTCTGCACAGAAAGACACATTCTTATGGAAACCTTAGGGGTTTCATGTGCCTGTAAGAGTGGTTGAAATATCTGTACCAACCAGAATCACTGGCCCAGCTCTTTAACTCTGCATCTGCCTCCTGCACAGCTCCATACAAACTCATTCTTCCACGTTTTTCCCTTTCCTTATAAGCACTACAACTGCAACAACATCTATGCAGTCATTTTTGAAATATCAATGTTAACATCTTGTCTAATACTTCAGCTGTCAATATTCTCTTGACAACTAAATGAGTGTTAGGAAACGGCCAAAAAAAGACCAAGAGCCAGTAAACTGCATGTAAGGAAGGAAATGTGCCACCATAAAGAAATTAAATGTTGTCACTTTGGAACGACCTACGTGTGGCACTGTCTGCAATCCCTGTCACAATGAGCGAGCTGAAACATGTAAATGGCAGGTCACCCACTCCAATCTACTGAATGCAGATCACCCCCAAAACTCAAGGCACATGGGCTCAGTGATTACACAAAGTCAGCACAGTGAGGTTTACTTACACTTCACGTTTTTATGGCTTTTGAAACACTCACAGGTTTTTTTCTTTGCACCCTTTCCAGCTGAGGTTGGAAGGGGCAGAAGGGACAGCACATTTGTCTCGAGCAGACACCAAAGCCATCTGCTCCCAGTGCACATGTGGGGTTGTGTGCTGCCACTCGAGCAATTCACCATTTATCAACTCAACAGGCAGATGTTAAACCATTTTCTCCATTTGCTGAATCTGTGCTGTCTGAGACCAGCAGCCAATACCACACACAGCACCCTCTCTGGAGAGGCAGCACCAAAGCCTGCCATTCCCTAATTCTCTGCTTGGCTACTGCAGCAAGGAAGGAGGCAGAAAGCTAAAAGTTTTCCCAGACAAGCTACCATAAAGCTACATCAGGGCTGATAAGACACTTGGCTGTATTCTGCTTTTCCAGAGAAGAATGTAGAGTAGGCTACTCCTCAAACAAAAGTGAGTATTCAAAACATCTTCAAAATGCACAGTGGGTATTGGTTAAATTGCACAGATTGAAGTTAGGGGTCCAAACCATCATTTTTGCAGCCACTGACCAGACCAGAATCCCACCTCATTCCTAGGACTCCTGACCAGCTCTACAAGCCCAGTTGTTCCCCTCAGTAAGTATAAGCAGCTCAAAGCCGACACCAGTTTACACCAACAGGCACCACCTTTATGATGCAGTAGCTCAGGAGGTGCTTTGTAAATCACCAGCTTTTGGTGGTTGTGAACCAACACTTTACAGAACCAACCTATGAATCATTTTCCTCCCAATCTCACATTTTCACTTTTCTAGCCCTTAAAATCTTTCTCCTCTCCTTCCATTTTCTTCTGTCCATGTTCAGTAACATTGCATTACAAGTGATGTTTCATCCATCTTTGAAATCACCTGTATTTTTCTGCCATTAGTCAGCTTGCTGAATTTCCTCACCCAACAAGAGCACAGCCAGAGACAGCTCAGAGGCATCACACAAACCTGCAGCAGTGTGAGATACATCAAGTACCCAAAGCATAAATCATCCTTCCCAAAATCCAGAATGCTCCTCTGGACAGGTTAGTGCCTGCACATTGCTGTGACACTTTCCTTCACAGCTGCTCTGGAGTGGCCTGCTGGGAATCCCGTGCTGAGGACACGTTTCACCTGCTTTGGAGACTCAGGGGACATTTCTGTTCATCACTGTCCAATGCAGAGTTTCATCTGTTTGACAGGAGACCTTAAGTGTTGTTGTATCAGACTGTCATGTGCATATTTTTGGAAGTTTTGCATTTTTTTATATTTGCAGTCAACAATAATTTATCCATACTAAAAAAAAAAAAAAGTCCCACTGCTTCTCATTTACTCCAGCAGGGATTCTCTTTTCATTGTCTCAGCTGATCACTACAGAGTATATGGGGATCCCCCCACTGTATTACAGGTTAGATTTCCATATTCCTGTCAATACAGATCATAATTAAATTATTAAGATAAATTTTTAGACACCAGTGAGACCTTCCCTGACATGTGACTTGGTGGAAAGCAAAACTTCTGACCCCAAAACTCCGGGCATTAATTCCCTAAGAGTAGGATTTCTCTGGGAAGACTACAAGCCTTTAGATTTAAACATGAAGGCATAAACATGATTTTGTCACTGCAGCTGGATCACATCCCCAAAACTCTTGACACACCCACAAAAATATTAGTAATTAGAGAAGGATGCAACAGTGTTTGAAACTGAACATTCTGGTGCCAACAGTCTACAAATCATTTATACACATCAGGAACAAAAGCAGCAGATGCCTGGCTACACTCATGTATTTGGGTATGCCAAGCACACAAAATAGCCACAAATTAGAATCCTTAACTAAAAGCCAGACAAAAAAAAAAAAAAAATAGTGATAAAGTCCCCTCAAGAGCTTCTATCAATGCACAGACTGAAAGATTTGTACACTCGGCTCATCAGCAGTGAATGCTTCTGTGAATCAAAGCACCCCTGAGCACCAAGCTGTGCCTGCCTGCCAAAGGAGAGCACATAATAACACCAGGAGAAGCTGCAGATCATTCCACAGCTCCCAGAAACTATAAACTGCATCTGAGACAAGTCAGTTTTACATTAAGACAGCCAAAGACTCTCCAGACAGTTACCTTAACAGACCTGTTAAGCAGCTGCAAAAAACTCTCTCAAGAGGAAAAAAAAAAAAGCAAATTCCTCTTGCCAAAAAGCCATTCAGTGCTTCTGGAAAGCAGTTACATTTTATAGAGCCCATCAAGGGACAGAGGCTGCTTTCTAGAAATCACACTATAGAATATTGGCCTGATAGAAGGCACTCTTAGACAGAACAAACCCAAAAGCAATCAGGTTCTTTTTTTCACTGGTCTGGGATTCCTACAGGAACTGCAACAAGTCGTTGCAAAATGGACTTTGTGGCAATTTCCTCGTGGAGACTTTCAACAACAACAACAAAAAAATTCTTCAGAATAGTTCAACCGACTGGTGCTGGAATCCCATTGGGCAAACTTGACAGTAGCTCTTGGGAAAAGTATTTTAAACCCACCTTTCACACAGAGCATCCTTACTGCAAGAGATTTTGGGGGGCAGAAGGCACAAGAGAGGTCAGTCTGTAGGATCTGTCTCCTACAGGGATGAAAGGGATGATCTGACCTCTCAGGACACTAACACAAGTTAACAGCCCACATCTTGCATGTGGAAAAATATCACTTTGGCTTTCTTTAGCTCTACAAGTACACAGTGAACACAGTATTTGTGACCTTTCCAGTTCTCATTTATACACATTACCAAGCATCTTCCTGTGCGAAGTTCAGAGCTTACTCGCATTCCTTATACACAACTTACTGTATTTAAAAACACACACACACTCTGAACTGTGTTTAACTGAGCTACTTAAGTGATTTAAGTCAACAAGATAATAGATTAAACAGCAGTCAGAATTAAATCCTGATTTGCGTGCTGCACGGGAGTCGAAAAATCAACTTGCTAACAAGTGGGAAGCAAGGAGCTTTCCTCACCACATGTGCAGTTGCCAAGCTCATTTCAAACCATAAGTGACTGTACACCCCTCTGGTGCTGTCTCTGAATCTGTGCAGAACTGAAAACAAGGATGGCCCCGACTCCCAAACCTTGTTAAATTATCCAAGGGAGAAAAAAAAAGACCATCCCTGCAGCCAGGAGATGTCACGGCTCTGCGAGCATGTGGGACCCAGTACTGCCTCCCATCCTGCAAATTGAGAAGGACAGTGAGAAAGCACATCCCATTCTCAGTCACTCACCAGAACTACAACAAAGTGCTTACAACCAAATTTAGGATTCATTTATCCCCAGAAGTTTTGTCCCTGGGTGTTACTCCAGAACCTGACTGTCCAAGCTACCAGCCAGGTTCACAAAAGAGAATCAACACCAGCACAGGGAGGTGCAGCTGAAAGCCGCACATTTAACTTCAGCATCTTTGTGTATTCACTGACATCAGCGTGGAGTAAGGGATTGGGGAAAATTTCAATATCAACAGCACACTACTGAGCAAAGCAAGCACAAAAGAACTGTCTGACAGCACTTGAGCCAAAATACAGGTCATGTCTGCCACTAAATGGCTTTGATATCAGTGTGGAGCCAAAGAGAACTTTTACAGGAGAGTCCAACACAAACATTCGCTGCTGTAAATGTGCCACATCCTCAGCCCCCGTGCCCAGAGCAGAGGGCTCTCTACCTCATGGTTTACAAAATCATGGAATTGTTTAGTTACATTTCAAACCCCAGGGTGTGAAAGGCCGAGCACAGGGCAATTAACAGCCAGGAAAATTCAAGTCTGTAGACAGGCGTTTGACAGAGCAGCCACATCTGTTTCACTCCCATCAGATAAAGACCACCACAGCCCATTACTATTCTGAGCTGGTAGCAAAATCCCTCCCTTTATAGCTTTGGAATGGAATAAATTTAGCTTACTCTAGATTGTACTGAAGGATATTCTGCAGCCCAATTCCCACTGTTCAGAGAAAGTAATTAGAGGATTAGTCGCCTCTATTGCTCTCCATTCCTGTTATTTTCATTGTGTTCTCAAATTCGAATCTTCTGTCATTTTTCAGTAAGATTGATACAGACAGAGAAGAGGAAGGGAAATTTATTTCCCTAAAATTTACATCTATCATGCCAGCTTAAAAATTCAAGCCACAAAGATTCATTTTAAAATTTATGATCCTGGAATTTGGGTTTAGCAGGCTGTACTAGATGCATCCACATCAGGAAATTACCACTTATCTTTTCTGCAGTTTATTAAAATTTAAAGCAAGCTTTACAGGCAACTTGCTTTCTATTCATATGTAATGTCAGATAAGAGAACAGCTCATCAGAAGCTCTGCACTTCACACAACATGATTTTACCACTGATATGACCTGCTTTGCCCCTCTCCAAAACAGGCTGTCTCAGACAGAAGCGAGGCAAACTCCATCCCATATTAATACGTTTTTTCCAGATGTACCTTTAGCAATAAGACCTGAATTATCTGAACACACACACAGTCAAAAAGATTCTTTTAAAAATAAAAAGGTACAGCACAAGACTAGAGTTGCAGTAGCAAAATTAGGGGATATGTCACTATTTCTATGAAAAATACAGACTAGTACCCAGTGGTGGGTGGGACTTGGGGCTTTATATTGAATAAAACAAACACAGAGTAACAGTATCAAATAATGCCACAATGCACTTAGCAGGCCCACAGCGTAAATGAAGCACAGTTTTAATTAGAGTTATAGAATATCCAGTGCTTCCTAGGATAAAGCAGCCCACATTTACGTGAAGAACAGGTTTATGAAATTACATACAGCAAAAAGCACTTCAAGGACCTTTTTTCTTCCCCACAGCACGCCTGGGTAGGAGTTCCTTACATAAAAATGAATTGTGTTTCCCAGTATTAACTGATTTAAACCATGTTTTTAATTTGGTGTCTTAAACCACTTGATTTCTTAAATCAGTTGTTTAAGCCAGGTTTTATCAAGTAGGAAAATCTTTGCTGTGCTGATTCTTCTCCAGGCAGAGCTGTGAATCCCAGTCCCATGACAGTTCAGGGTATTTAGCACACAGGACTTCACAGGCTGCCCATAATAAAGATGATAAATGCCTTCAATATTATTGCTTACATTTTACAAAAACTCATCCATTTACATATATGCTTCTGAGAGGTTTAATAGCAGTTTTTGACATGTTTCAAACCACTTCACTATCCACAATTTTACAGGTTTACTGAGAGCAGAACTTGGAACAGCCATTACACATTTCACTTACAGCTCAAGAGATCATTGCTTATTCACCCATCATTTTTATGCTGGAGATAAGAAGAAAAAAGTTTCCCTTCTGCAACCCTCTGCCAGAAACCCCATTTTGACTTTCCAGAGAACTGCCTCATAAACCCCAGAATCATCTAAATAATTTCTACTGTCCCTTTCCTCTGCACCCACCTCCATCTCCAAACTTATCTGCCCTTTACAGTCTCTTGACCAAATATCTCATGACAGCTATTACATGATTTGGAAAGTGTATATTATATATACAAAATTAAAAACACTGAATTCACATGGCTTTGGGTGGAATGTTAGTCAAATTCCTGTGCACTTCTGGAACACCTGGATGGTATCCAGAGGAAGCCCCAAGACAACTGGCAGTGAAGACAGCTGTGGGTGAGTGAATGAAGAAGCAGCTCCAGTGAATCCTTGGAGCAAACACTGCCTACAAATAAATTATCAAATCATTTAATGCAGGCAGTACAAAAACCACGAGTAGTCTTCTCTTTTAATAAATAGCAGTGGCTGTGAGGATCAAATTGCAAGAACTCTGCTGAGCTAAGAAAGTAATTTAGGAATAGTAAACGTGGGAATCTGCACTGAATCAATTGATTCTTTCACAAGGTATGAACTGTAAAGCTACAAAACCCAGCAGGAAGTCTAATTAAAGACAACAGATGAAAATGGCAATCCAGATCAAATGCCAGATTAAAAAAAAAAAAATAATTAAGAGCTTACATATTTTTAGAGCAAATATAATAAATGGAAATCCAAAAAGATAATCTCTTCAAAGTCAATATAAATGAAGAGTATATTCAAATTCACTTTTAATATAATTATAACTGAAAAAACTTACCCATTTTTCTAACAACCACCCAACAAGCTGGTACAGATTCACTGATCCTTAAAAAGAAGAACTTAATAGCACAGCCATGCTGAAGAAATGCAGACCCAAGAGTGCAGTGCCAACACAACAGTTCTTTTTACGTACAAATTGTACACAAATAGTTGGCTTTACTTAAAGAATTCCTTTCAGAAAACTGCAGCACAACCTCTCTTGAGTTCTATGAACATGGAAGGAAGGGTTTGAGTGCCTCAATAACTGAATGCACTCCCCACCTGCAGCAGGACTTCCAACCACCTCTGTCTCAGTGTATCTTGCCTTCAAAACATTCATTTTTGCATTGACCCTCCAACATTTTATTAAATCTCTGGGATAACGACATGTATTCTTTAACAATCAAGGTAATATGTAGAAAATATTTCACACCTAAAAGGTGTTTTATTCAGCTACATTAACCAATCCTGCTCTCTCAACCTCTAATACTGTTATTAATACAGCTATTACATGTAATAGGTAATTCAAAACACCTTTTATCACAGTATCTCATTTTGACCTTTCTGTTTCTGTACGTGGTAACTGATGTAAAATTATTTCCACTCAAGAGATTTGCCCTCTGACACTTAAGTCAGGTCAGGGAGAGTGGATAAGAGGGATTTAAAATGATGGCACGGAAGCCATAAACCGAAATCTGTGGTTGATTATAAACTACATTTTACACTTCATACAGTATCATTCCAAATTTGCAATTCCCCAGACAAAACATAAACTCGAGTTTGAGGCTTTTTGGTAATGGATTTTGTTGTTGAGCCTCTGTAAGAGTAGCAAATAATCCCTTAAATCTCACATCTGCTTTGCCTAATGAAGCACCAGGAACAAAAGGCCCCAAGAGCTGCGAGGGTTTCTCTGCATCCATGAAGGCAAAGGGCTCTCAGCCCCTTCCCCGATCTCTCTGCAGACAGAGCTGCAGCTACAAATCACATGTGGGCTGTAAAGATGGTATCTCCTTTAATCTTCCCAGACTAATGCTTCCCAGGTTTGGGTTTTTTCCCCACATTATGTACACAGAGACTGTCCTCTCACTAGAAGCACCATCATTTTCTATACCTAAAAACAAAGCAAAAAAAAAAAAAAAAAAAGGCTCCGTTTTGACATTTACCCACAAACAGCCCTAATTTGTTTTTACAACAGCCATTACCCTCCCATTTCACACACTGCACACAGTGACTACTGTAACACACAGGAACATTTTCCATCATTTTCAAAACCCTGCAGTTTCTGGGATACAACTCACCCCACCCTCCACCCCAACCCTAAAGACAACAGTGAACACCTGCTTCAGA
This sequence comes from Orthonyx spaldingii, assembly GCA_013397795.1. Taxonomy (NCBI): domain Eukaryota; kingdom Metazoa; phylum Chordata; class Aves; order Passeriformes; family Orthonychidae; genus Orthonyx; species Orthonyx spaldingii. Next base: position 236,463 of record VZTJ01001561.1, on the reverse strand, counting down.
ATAACCAAATACTTTTGCACACTTAATATTTCCTCCAAAAAGGCACTTAGAGAAATGGTAATTTAGATTTTTAAACTCTGAATTATTTAATCAGGTTAAATTTTCCCCACACCAACTATTTTCCAAAGTCCCCCACATCGGTTTAAGTGCATCACGTTCGGCTAAAATACGTCAATCTGCTTCATACTAATTTGATTTCATCAATAAAGTGTAAATACACTGAATTTAAAACAAACCAGATTTCTTTAAAGAAACCCATTTTCATACAGCAGCAAGTGAAAATTTCTAGGCAGTTGCTGGAGTTCGGAAGCAAATTCGTGAGGCACTTTCTGCCAGGGTTTCTGGGGTAGTTGTGGTGAGTAACTTGTGGGATAGCTCATTTAAGCTGCCAGTTTTCATTTGCTGCTCTACCAGACAGAGTCTCTCCATTCCCTCCTTCAAATCAGTTCTGCTACTCCTGTTTGAATCCTCCCCAGTATTTCAGAATCCTCCTGAACACTTGACAGCAGATCTGCACAGTATTGGATAATGCAGGCCCATCAACACAGACCCTTCAATTCCACAATTCCCTGCTCATCCCAGTCCAGAAATCCATTACATTTCTACCAACTGGAGACAACTCTGGTTTCCAAGGCACAGTCCCTGCTGCAATAGCTACAGGCCCTACTGAAACTCTCCAAATATTTCACTTTGCTAGTATTTTGGTTATAGTTAATAATAACTAAGGTGGTTTTTTTAAAAAAAACATATCACCAAGCCTTTCAGACAACTCCAAGCAGCTGTTTCATTTTATTTACCCTTCTGACACTTGAGCTGCTACCAATTTTGTCAAATGACATTTATGGGGTTTGTTATTTGGGGTTTTCTTTGTTGTTTTTCAATGTTTTCTTTCATGTGAATGCTGGAGAATTGCTTCCTACTATGGAATCCCATTAGTAACCAGCTCAGGAATTTGAATTTCACAAATAATTTACTGGGATTTAATTTAATTAATAGCCAGCTGATAACAGAGAAGATAATATCACCTAAAGCTCCTTTCCATTACTCTCTTTTTGACTTTTCCTACCGGTGTTCAGCAGCACCATATTCCCATCCTGCACAGGGATCTGGTCCCTCGTTATCCCGTTTAGTAACTCCCAGCCCTTAGGGGGCCACTAAAGCTCTTCAGGAATTCCCCACTGTTCTCACTCCACAATCAATTACCGAGCCAGCGGGTGCTCCCGCCCTCTCTCTTGAGCCACTCAGGATCCTTGGGAACGCACTCATTTAATAAATAGATCTTCTAGGAAGTCCTCAAGAAACCAGGACTCACCTCACAACCCTGCAGTGAGCAGACACCCGCTGTTGCGCTGTTTTCCCCCAATGCAGGCACCAAGGTGTGCAGAGGGATGCAAAGGCAGCACAGAGGTGCTGTGCAAGCTCTGCCGTGCCCGAATCCCTTGGGAAAGGCACAGCCAGGCTCTCTGCTGCTCCCAGCAAACTCAGGGAATGCCTCGTTACACAAAAGGGATCCAATCCAAGCCAAATGGATGAGGAACTGATCATGGCATTCATGACCCCTCCTTCATGAACGTTTGGGTAAAGAGTTCAGAATTCCCATTCCTCCTTCCTACCTCCTCATACACTTTGAGAAAGTGTCTTTTATTATACCAACATCTCATTTACACTCAGCAAGTTACAGAAAGGTCGGATTCCTTACATTATCACAAAGGCAAGCAAGGAATTACTCGGATTAGAACCTGCTAAATGAGTTTCTCACATTTGCTGCTTACCACACTCACCACAGACAGTTCACCTGGGTGCTCTACCTTGTTTTCAACCCCAATGACAAATCCCACCTGCAGAATGTTGGGGTCATCCTTCATATAATCCATCTTTCACTCAAACGCAACAAAATAATTCTTTAATTCTCACTGGTCTTGGTACATTTTTTCTCCTTGCTGAAAGAATCTGAGAAAGCCAGGATTTGCATCCTGCCAAATCTATATATTGACATACTCTCTTTGAAGTAAAATATTTTGAATAGACCTCTCCACATCACCACTATTTCTAAAAATAAATATTGAACAATAGCTAATGCTCACTTTCCAGGCACAGAGCACTGTGAATTGCAGGCAGCTACTTAAGTACACTCTTTTCAAAATATTATAGACATTCCCTTAACAAGGAGTTATAAATGCATGAATAAACTATTCAGTTCCCCTGACTTGCACTCAATACTTAAATGCTGGCAAAGATATCTCTATGGAAGAAGAACTATGTCCTACTAAAACACATAAGCAAAAACAAAGAGCATTTATTTGTTAAAAAACATTATTTAAAGGGTCTTGAAGTAGCAGGTGCCCAACTGAGACAATCTTATGCAGTGGGAAGTATAAACATAAGACAGTTTTTGTGTCTGTAACCAAGTGTATCTTCATTACAGCCTTGTGCTGCCACTCAAGCCTCAGCTTTGATAGCTCAAATTGTCAAATTAAAGGAGGTTTAAGTGTTATGAAAAGACAAAGCGTTACCTAAAGAGGGAAATGTTACTATGAAGTGTAACTAACAGTCTGGAGGGTCTGAAGTATTAAGTACTTGCCCTCAGGGTTGGATCAGCAAATCTAAAACTTCAGGAAAGCCTGCTTAAACCCACACTAGTCCATCATGAAATTGTTGTTAGAGCGTGAGGCTTTAAGAGTTAGAGCATTACGTGCCTGTCAAATTACATTAAGCAATATTGGAAATAGAGCAGTTTAAAGCCGTTTTGGGGCTGGAAGTGTCCCTGTCTTTGGCTGATAGCAGTGGAGGAGCTGATGCAGCAGCACCATCGATACTTTCACCACATCACCATCAAACAAGTCGATTTCAATAACACAAGGTCTGTCTGAACTCGCACAGATTCTCCTGCTACTACAACAACAGCAAAAAAATCAACCAAACTCCCGGTTAAATGCTCCATCAGCAGGGATGAAATACAACACACACAGAGAAAATAATAATTTGTTGTGTCTGTTGAATCCTGACTTCACCTTGCCAGGACACAGCAGCAGGGAGAGAAGAGCCGCTGTAATGAAGCCCCAAGGGAGTACAAAGATAGAGATAATTGCAGCTTTGTCTCGCTGCACATCAACCTGACCAACTTCTGTTAGGAAGTTCAAACAACACTTCACAAATTAATTCAAGGGTTTTACTTTTAGTGAAAAACAAACAAAAAACCCACACGGCACTTATGGGGAAGCCATTCAAAAAAGAACAATGAGTTGTAAGAACAAAAGGCAGACATTCCTCCTGGAGGAAAAAAAGTTGTTACTATGAGGCTTCTCCAGTGCAAACACTCCAGGAGAAACGAGCTGAAATTCTGTCCCGACCTGGAAAGATTCATTTTATTTGTGACACTGGGAGATGACACATCAGTGTTGTGCCGCCAGACACGCAGATCCGTGACTGACACTTTCTGCTCAGACTGGCTTCTGAGGAAAATAATAATAGTTTTGAGGAAACCACAGCTATGAAAGAACAGCATGTATCCTACACTTTTCCCTTCAGTAGCAAAAGGCCTCAGTACCAAGGAAAATATCAAGACAGCGGAAGAGTTCCAAGTGTAACGTGTAATTTTTAGTGCTTGTCTCTGCATCTCACTTAGCAAAGCAGCAAAGGTGCTGATTTTCAGTAAAGCTGAAAGGGGTGATCCAGTGTAACCAATATTCTAATTACAGAATCATGTCTCTTAGGCCAGGATTCCCCTTCACAGAAACATGAACAAACAGCAATGCAACAAAATCCTATCACTTCCTGCTTTACGAAGTTAAGATCCATTTATTCGTGAAGATCCAAAACTAGGAGTCAGTGAAGATTATAGGATTTAAGCCAGAACCATCAGGGTTCTGGACTATTTTCATCAACACAAGCATTTAAAACAAATGATTAAGAGATGAATTTGTAGTTCTATATTTTAGATTATTAAAAATCTTTTCTGGATCTAATCTTACATGGAATATTCTGTTAACACATCCCCTCCATTCTGTCACTGCACTGCCACAATTTGTGTTCAGAGACCAGCAAAGAAACTCGCTGTGGCAAAAACAAGGTTCTCATTTTGCCAGCTCAAGACAGAAGAAATAAAAATCATAATGTTACCAACAATGGAGCGACAGATCAACACAGTGCAAGTGTGATTGTTACAAATGAAAACTGGGACACATCAAATCTCACAATTCCTGAGCATCTTGGACTATTTTTACTTTATGTGTATTCCAGTAGGAGCAAGGCTCTACACCAGTAGTGAGTGCTAAGCACAGTGCATACATGTTTTATATATTAAATGCAAAATGAGAAGAAAAATTCTCTTTTAAAGCCCCGTGAGTACAGTTTTAACATTTTTCTTTCCAAAAAGAAAATGTTCAGCAATGTTTTCCTAAAAAGCTCAAAAGCATCTCACTGATAGGCCAACCAGAAAAAGCAAAAACTAGCATGTAGACTCCTGGTGTCTCTCACTTCTCAGGGACAAAAGAGCAAAGGAGAGGAGCAGCACAAGACATGGCAGTGGCAGGAGATGGGAGAGGCGAGGTTTGATGTGAAGGAAAATAACAGCAGGATTTAATCCAGTCTTTCAAATCAACTCATGAAACCAAATGCCCACTTCTTTACACTCTGTATTATGTCTGCATTTATAAGATGCACAGGAGGTGATGCATAAGGGGAAGAAGACAAACACAAGCTTCTACATCAGTTTATTTCCACATTAAATGTCATCCTCTCATAAAAAGTTCATACTATACATCCTTCCACAACTATATCACAGCCAGATTCTGGATGTCAGTTATCAAAGAAATCAATCCAACCCCTTCAGCCCAAATTTTTGATGCTTTAAAATCCTGGCAAAATTGGAACTAAGTCCCAGCCCAACAACTTTGCAGCAAGAACACCACATCAGAGAGAGAGTCTCACTGTGTACACAGACAACCAACCCATCTGCCACTTGGCAAGGAGACACAACCTGCCTCAGACAGGTATCCATCTCAGTTTCTCCCAAAAGCACTTTAATGTAACCACAATCTCTATTTGCAAGGCAAGATGTTTTCCCCCAATGTAGAGCAAAACATACTCCCAGTATAAGAAACTATTAATAGAAAACTAGGACAGCAAGGCACAATCAGAAATGAGATTAATACAGCACTGACAATGCCAAAACATTCAGTGCATTTTTGGCCTTTCCACTTTGCATGCAATTTCTTGCTGTTGGCAGTTATCTCCGTGAATTCCAAAGGTGAATCTTATTCCACTTCAAGGCTCCACCAGCCTGCATGAAAAAGCATTCAATCATCATCATACTGGCTATAGTTAGCAGGCACTAAATAAATAGATTTGAGAGCAGTGAATGCTTCATGAGAAAGGGTTGTAACTGTAAATGACACAGCCCCCCAATAGTTTGTAAGTCTTCTTTAATACCACTCATCTATTTCAGGAATAAGAGGAACATGGTATCTAGAGGAATACATAAACAAAAAAAAGAAAAACAAAACCAAGAATGCACATAAGCAGCAAACCATCATAGAAAATTAATGTGCAGGCTTTGGCCAATTTGATGAGACTGAGTACATAATATTTGAATGAGGAGGATTTCTGTTTTAAAGAAAATCTACTTTTTATCTTCACTGTTCTTCAAATACACATTGATACACAACGGGAAAAAAAGTTATATAAATGATAAAGAAGATACATTATGTACCTGTAACAAGTGTCCTAAGTACTCTCTCCTTCCTGTTAATCAAGCCTGAGAAACACAAGACTGAGATAATCCTGGAACACTGGACAGGCTGATTAGATATAATCTGTGTATCTGTTATTTATGAACTTCTGCTGGTGCTAACAACACATTTCACAAGTAGGCAAGTGAAAGCCAGGAATGTATTTCTAAAAGCCTATGCACAGTTTATGCACAATTAACAAATGATTCTGGATATGACATTTCCTTGAAGACAACTTCCTTGACTCCAAAACAAAGAGTACCCGAATCTTGGCAGGAGTACAGAAAATGACTCTGCAGACACTCAAGGTTTTGGCAGAAAAAAGACTGAAGGACAACAGATTACATGAAGCTCCCAAGATGTCAAACATCCCATGTACACAAACTGGCTGGAGTTCCTTCTGGAGTGACCTTCAGCCGGGGTTGTATCAGCAACAAAGATACCAAAATTGGTACGACCTTCTGGGCACCCTGAGTCAGCAGAGCCTTGACCAAATCCGTTTGCTCTAAACCAGCACGTGCTGCTCAGCTGGACCACCCCTGAGACTCCACTGACCCTGCCCAGCCCAATCCTGCACAGCCAGGCCTTCAACATCTTCCCACACAGAGCAAATGTGCCAAGACAGGCTCCAGCCTCAGCCTCCATGACCCTGACACTCCTTCCTGCACAAGCAAGAACTGCCAAAGGGAAGGACCGTCTCCACTGCATCTACCTGGAGCACTGTTGTGGGGTTTTAGCCAGTGCAAAGTGCCTTACTCAGAACAAATCTAGGCAGGACTGTTACCCTTGAGCTGGGAGCGAGACTCTTTTGTGTATCAGAGATCATCCAATTCACACTACTGCTCCACCACCAATGCTGCAGCCAAGCATCACCCGGCAAACAGGGGAGCAGAATGGATTACTGCTCTGGATTACTGCTCCATGGAAGCTGTAACATCCACTTGTTGAGGCAACCATCACCTCTAAGCATTTGCATAGCCCCCAGTCCAGCCAGAGGCAGAAGCATCGCTTGTTACATTTCAAAATCTTCTCCTTTTCACAGATGTGTCTGAAGCCATCGAAGCCTTTGACTGAGGAGGGTGCCTCCATACTCCTGTTTCAAAGTGGTTTAGTGTTCTTAAGGCTAAATGAGGTAACTCACTGCCACCAAGTAAAAATCAATTACTACTTCAGCCTGGAAAAACCTCCGTGCATTCCGACTGCCTCACTGTATGATGGGGTTCCCCCTGGTCATGCTGTATTTGCTATGCACATAGAGATTTTTATTTACTATTACAGCTAAAGTTTAATCAGAGGATTTTCTACACAGAATTTCTCGGCAGTCACAGAAAAATCAGAGCCCTACCTCTACATTTGGCAAGTACATCTTCATCTGGAGATGAAAAAAAGGTTCCTCAGTAAGAGCCTTGTTTTCACATGCATCACATAAGGGCACAGTGATGCTCTCAACCCCAGCAGTATTTGCTACTACAGTGCAAAGACACCAAGAGACAACATTCAATAACCAAGGTATTTTTAACCAAGGAAATGAGAGTTAGAGAGTTAGTTCCCACAAACAGGCAAGATCATAACACAGGGATATTTTAAGACATTCAGCATGGGCTGTCTCTCGCACAAAATTGCAAACATTTTGTTTTGACTTACACAGTTTATTTATTACACTCAAGTAGCAACAGAGTCAATTTTTGTGACAAAACACCAAACAAAGATTTGAGAAAGCTTTGAGGGGGAGGGATGACTTAGGGAGAACACTTTATGTGCTTTTACTAGTTTCGCAATCCAGCTTTCCAAGGCCAGCTTTTCTCTGGGAACAAACTGGGAGCAGCTGCCCATGCTAAAGCAAGGTCAGCTTTGTCCCTCCCTGCCTCCCACCTGGACCACCAAGGCACTGCCTCACTGCTGACCTTCAGCAGTGGAAGATTCTTTGGTGGGCTGAAGAAGGGAGACAGAAGTGTGGAAAACCAAATGCTAATGTAGAGATAACAGGGAAGAGGAAAAATTTCTGCACGTTTTACACAGCAGCCTATTGTCCCAAGTTTATGGTAAATGTCATTATAGGAAGGCTGCAAGTCAAAAGTAATCCACAAAGCCTCCCCTAAGTTCCTTTCAGGCCTCCTTCTAGCTTTTGTGCTTTTGCTCTCACTGTCCTATTCAACACTTCCTGCAAACCTTTGTAGAAAATTCAAAACTAGTAAGGCCTGTATATATAAAGTACATAAAGGTGCAAACGACAGAAATCAGCCCATAACTGCTGAAGGGGTTTTTCATCATTCACACCATTCTTTTTTTTTGCATTTATGCAGTACAGAAGAAGTTTTGCTTTAATAACACTCACAAGCTCTCTAAAAACCTCAAGCACAAAAAAGCACCTCTCCCTCTCCTTCTCCCAACCTTATGATCTCTTTAATTACCTCTTCTGGAATTCTGGACTCAGGAGCAGGCTGGATGTTAAACACATGCACAGCCAAAATACTGTGAAGGCAAGAGCTTCAAAGAGAGAGGTTGGTTGGTACCTGTGTGATCACTCAGGTCCACCCGAGCAGCCAGGCTCATTTTCAGGTGGCTGAGCTACAGTGCTGGGAGAAGTTCACCAAACCTTTGGCAGAGATGGGGAGTTGCTGGTCCTACAAATTCAGTTGTATCAATATGAGTAGATAATCCAATTCATTCCAGAATGCACAAACCATATAAAAACAGGGGAGAAAAGGTGGAATAACCTCATTCAGCTGAAATAAAGCTTCAGCAGCAGCACTGCTTAGGAAGAGTTCTGTGAGGGGAAGGGAACAAAAGCTCTAATCCCCAGAGGCTGTAACCCCCTACCCAAAGAAAGCTTCCACAGAATTTCCCAAAGAGCTGGAGAACAAGCAAGCTGCTACAGGTTCAGAAATTCCCTGATCATCCAGGGTGTAAATGTGTATGCTCTGGTCCCACAAAGTTCTGATTCTCAGAAGTCATCTGATACTACAAAAGAAAGCACCTTTTTAGTTAAACTGCAATGGGATTTGAGGTTAGCAGCAAAACCCAGAAATCTGCCTTGCTGTAGAGCAAGTATAAAATGTGGTTTATCTCTCCAGGAAAGTTCCATATTCTTTTCAGATTCCCCTGCTCAAGAACACTTCTAATCAATGTTGACCAGAACTGTTTTAGACACAAGAGTTATCCAAGCCGCAAACTGAGAGTGCTTTGTCATCTAAGCCTTCAATCAGTTGTGAAGTCTGGGAGGAAAAACAGACTTGTGCAGCTACATGCCCTGGAATGAGAGCTTCTTTGGCCACATGAGATTCACGAAAGAAAAACTAAACACATAGAAACCAAACCTGTACTTGCTTCCCCTTTTCCTTCTCTGTTGCTGTAACCTAGGGTAAGAAAAGTGTCTCTCAGTATCTTAAATTTACAAACAGGAGAGGTTCCCAGGGAAATCTCTGGAACGACAAAAGTGGTAGTTGTTGCCAACATCCAAGGCTGAGCATGCTCAACACTTCAGGATGACCCCAGTCTGAAAGGGATCACTGTTCAGGCACTGGCCTTGTTCTCAGTGAAATGTCAGGCCACAGTCCCCAGAGTGAGAGTTCCTGGGGAATGTGCAATCCTGAGCTCAGTGTCCACAGTTTTTCAGGTGGACAGGGAGGGATATCCCTCCCTGCTTGCTGGTATCAAAAAGCAGAGAAGAAAGCATCCATCGTTGCCTGGCTGTGGTGAACTCAGTGGAAGAGAGATCCCTCAGAGCTGGAGGAAGACAGAGTACTGAGCAAGCTGGCAGTGCTGGGCCTTTAATGAGCTTCCTCAAGTCGCAGCGATAGGCATCTGCTGCTACTGAAATTAGAAGGCCAAAGTATAGATTACCACAAACATTGTCTCACAGCAAGCATCTGCAGAGTCCAGAACTTCCTGAAGTACCAGCAGAATCACTATGGACAAGAGGCATGCAGAATGCAGAATTTCAAGGCAAGTCTGTACATAACACACTCAGTCTGACACAGAGGTCACCTAAGTACAAGCTCTGATGTAGGTCCAGTGGCTGGACTCGTTTGTTTTCAGGGAAGGACACCTCATGGATGATCAAAAAAACAAAAGATAGCGATCTTGTAGAAGCAAAGCCACAGTGCTAAAGAATCCTGAATTGCTTTATGACTGCCAGAGAATTTCTGCATGCAGAGCTGAAGAGCTTGGAGCATCCAGCAAATGAAGCATCACCATAAGCACTGTGCTAGGGATACATCCCCTCAAAAGAGATTATCAGGATAAAGTACTCCCTGTTTTCTCCTAAAATATTTGTGAGGTCTTTGGTGTTGAATAGGAACAAACCAGTAGGATGCCAAAACAAAGTAAATCTACATCGAAAAGAAAGCATAAACATGTCTCAGACAAGAGACCTACAGAGTGGAAAGAGGAATCTTCAAATGTCACTAGAGAGTCACCCCTCTTAGTTCTTCTCTTGGCAAACAGATAACATTACTCATTTTACAGATGGAGCCATAGGAGACTCCCAGAAAGAGAAACATTTAGATTTTGTTCTTTCCACCAACAAAATCCCAAAGCACTCTGGAAAACAAGTATTTTCTAATTTATAAAACAGGAGTAGCAGCTGTTTGTTTCTGTGAAAAGTTACTGTTGGCCCATGATGCTTCAATTGCTTTCTGTGTTTTCAAAATAATTGCCCCTCTCAACAAAGCCTTGGAGCAGAGAAGTCTCATCTCCTCTTTGATGCAGTTCCAACTCCCCTGTTCCAGGAGAGCAATTCCATACTGCTGTGACTGAGTACACACTACCTGACTTTTCCAAAACACAATGTTCCATCCATTTAAGACAATTTCATTTGGATGTTAGTTTGAGATAACAGGAAAAGTATACCCATCATCAGCTGCATGTTCCCCTTGTCATGGCATTTTCTTTTGAGCACAAAACAACCTATATAGAGAAGAGGAATTCCTGTATGACAGATGCTGACAGTCCCAGGCTCTAATAGTTGTATACAAGCCCCTGCAGTCATCAGGCTGTTCCCAGCTGTGCTCCAGCACAGTCCACCCAAACACCTGAAACCCCACAGCAGATCCCCATCACTTTAATACTCTAAACAGAACCTCCCTCAGTAATGCCAACCTGCAGGGTGAGTTATCCCTGACAAGTTCCAAAGGCAGTACCACCAGGCAGGCAGAAACAGCATGCTCAGGCCATCTGGCTTCATTTGATCCAAAACCAGCTTGGGGAGTTTTCCTGACGTTTAGGAAGCTAAGAGCAGCCCAGCTCTCAGGAGACATGCACTTCTAAGACCAGATCCATTCCAGCCAACTGAGAGTCCAAACAGAATAAATATGAAACAGGACAGAGCTTCACCAGTACAGCAGGTGGTCCAAAATTTCCACTCTGAATTCTGGGGAACAGTGGGGAAGCAGGCAGGAACCAGTCAAACTGGAACAAGACAGTTTTAAACAGGTCATGCTACATTAAGCTCAAGCTGTGAAATTTTCATTTTCCAGTGAAACAAGTGGCTCTGCTGTCTCCAGTACAAATCCTACTCGTCGCTTTCCCCATGGCACAAACAATAGAGGACATTCCGTGATGGGCAGCAAGATTTGCAGTGTCTGACCTTACACTACAGCATTTAAACCTCAGCTGAGATGCAGCCTCTCCTTTCCCTAGTTCTGCATTATCACAAGCCCAAATCCCCCAGGTTATTTCTGACATGGTCAAGGAAGCTGCAAAGTGACAGATCCTGCACAGCAGTGATTCCACAGCCTGGCTCCCTGTGGGAAGCCAAGGGGAAGCATATGGGGAAATGCAATGTTCCCGAGTTTCTTGACACCAGCCCTGGTGATCACTGCATCTTCCTCTGCTTTCAAAGGGCACCAGAATCTGCTCTAAAATATTGATTTAGAGCAGATGTAGTTTAAAGAGAGTTTACAAGGAAAGTGTTTTTTGATCTTTATTTTATCCTCTGAAGGGAGAGCATGAAAACAAAAGGCAACGTTAAGTCATAAAAAAATAACTCTTGTAGACCTCAGCAATTTTTAATTCCCCTTCCTTCACTAAACATCTGGGTTTTGTTAGAAAACACTACAAAATTATTTTCCAAAACCTTTGACATGCATTCTGCTCAACAGGATCCAAAAGCTCAGAAGGGAGGGTTTCAAACCTAGTAAGGGTTGTTATTCTTTCAGCCCTACCAGTGCAATTGGTGTGACCATTTTCTCCTGCCTAACCATTCCCTGCTATTTGCAAGGGCACAGGGGTAGGGAGTTAGCATGTTAAGAAGATGCTCATTTAATAGAAGAAAAGGACATTACACCAAGGAAACTATTATTCAAGCAGACTCAGTCTGATGAGCCAAGAAAAAGCTGCCTCTGCACAACCCAGGGCTCTCGAGACACCTCTGCGATTAAGTTACTTCAGAACAAATTAGTGCTCCATGAACTGATTAGACCATAAATAAGCCCAACAGGAAAGAGAGAAGCCAGTGACAGACACAGCATCCTCCCGACAGCAGCTGAGCTCTACAGCTCTCATTCAGAACGAGCACCAAAAAGCTGTCAGTGCCAAAAGGATTTGTGGCCTTTTTACTCCCAATTCAAAGTACGTCAAAGCAGATGCAGTATCTACAGTAGAGAACTCATCACAAGAATCCTATACTTTCATTTTCTCTCGTCACTCAAAGCACAAATTGCAGCTCTCTCCCCGACCTAATAATTATTCGTATGGCTGCATTTTGTTCTTCTCCAGTAGCAGCAGGAAACTTGATTGGAGCTGCGGGAACCCAGCCAGTGACTATCCAAGCTGCTGTTGTGATAGCACAAAGAAGAAGCCAACTCGGCAGGTAATTGGACTTGGAAGTCAGAGATCTTCCTCAGTCAGCTTGAAATAGTAATTTCATAGGGAAGAAATAGGTTGCCTTTATCTACCACAGGTTACCAAAGAAAATCTTTGATCCTGAGAAAGACAGACATAATAAATACCAAGACACACCACCATAAAAAAATTATTAAAGGTGGGGCTTTTCAAGTCTGCAGCAATTCAAAAGGCATTTGGGATCTTTTCTGGAGTCACTGTTACACATGCAATCACTTAGGAAAGCACAACATTCCCTTGTTAGAAAGGAGCATTTCCAATGCTCAGCAGTTCTATTCTCTTGCCCACTGACTTAATAGTTTGGAAAGTCTCAATTGCCATCCACACTGTAACGAGGGAACTCAGTCATGCTTCCAGAGCAATCCTAGGGAATCCTGGAGGGCTACTGTCAACAATTCCTGTTTCCTAATGCCATACTTCAAGTAATTGATATGTACATGAGGCTCCTTCTTCATTTCTCTAAACTTCACATCCATGGAAGCAATTCCAAAGCATCAGAAGCCAAAAGAGAAATCTAAATGCTCGCAGAGCCAAAGCCATGGGGGATTCCATGATCAGAGCATCCAGTAACACCAGTGAGCTCAGTGTTAATGCCAGCTGCCAGCACCACTCTCATGTGGGACTGGGAGAGTTCTCTCCCACTTCTCCACAAAAAGAACTCCAACTAACAACATCCTGCAAGAAGCCAGGGGATGGTCATAAAGAGGAAGAATGAGGAGTGAAGATTCACTTGTGTTTGTACAGGGCAAAGTGTTAACCTAGTGATCCACTGCACCAAGAGACTGGACGTGTACCGGAACAGGAACATCCACGCTTTGCAGAAATTGAGATAACACAGTTTTATTTAGACAGCTATTATTGACCTGCTTAAGATCTGTAAGGAAAACATACTGTCCTTAAATACTATCCCACAGTGATATTAAGCTGGTTTAGTTTTCAGTCACAGACTCCTCTTTCTCTTTTAGACTCAAATACCCCCAAACAAATAGTCACAAACCCCCAAAATACAAAAAACCCTTATGAAAACCTTCCCTCTTCCTCCCAAAACCCAGTAAAGTCCAGGTCAGCATCCCATAATTCCCAGGTGATTATTCTGAAAATACCCTTTTATCCCAATCTCACTTGAAGTTCAGCACTTACTGGAAAATTTCTGCCCAAGTAAACCCTGTAATCGTTTCAGATACCAGCACACTCTGACTGCAGTTTCACAGCACTAAATATTGAGCGTGAAAACAACAGTTAACACAACTCAACTAAATGAAATCAACATTACAACTGACTTCTGACTTTGTTAAACAGCTCCAACAGTATGAAAATAAAAAACACCAACCCTAACTACGTTATGATGAGCCAACAGCAAGCTTACACCAGTGAGTTTGGTAGTCAGAGGAAGGTTTTCACAAATTCTGTGATCATGACTGATAAACCTTCCTCCTCACCATGAGCCCTAAGTCAATGTAAGAAATGGCCTCTCCTGTAATGTGATGGTTTTGGAAGAAACTCATTCAGCAAAGGGGATTATTAAATTCTTGACAAAGATCTATACTCAGGTAATGAAGACTCACAGTCCCCCATTCACCAAAACCCCAACACAGACATGTCCACACAGACAAGCTCAGGACAGCAGAAGAGTTTTAAGCTCTTTCTTACAGTAAAACCAATTTTTGACAATGCTGGAGAAAGTCTGTCTCAAATGGTCTGATTTTTGTCAAACAGGGGACACCACAAAGTTCCTGAATGGTGCCTAAGCACAGAGTTAATAAAACAGGTTTTAAAGTCAAGTGCATAATGTTGAAGAGATGCATCTCTCTTTTAACAATGACAACAACTCTGAAAAAACTTGAGATTCATTACTCCATGCATTGCTTTCCCCCCAAATACACCCATACACCCTCAGAAGGCCAAACATTTTTGGATTTTCTTCTGCACCTCAGAAGGCAGAGTGGCAAAAAACAAGTGCTCAGTGGAAAAAAACAAAAGGCAGTGATTCATATGCAATTAGCTCAGCTAAATTTACTACTGAAGCCATTGCTACTCCAGCTGTCCTTGACACCTGCAGAGCAGGGACAATGGAACATGACAAGCATCCTCTCACCATCTATTGCAGTGTTCAGGCTGACACACCAGCTTGAAAGTGGTGACAGCTACAGTTCTTGAGCTGCTGCATTAATGCAATCAGCACAAACCCAGCCATGCACTTTATTCAAGCCTCCATTTGTCAGAGACAAAACCCATGGAGGCAGTCAGGGCTTCTCCCACCTCTGCTAAATCCATCACCCAAAAACAATCAGTGCTCTACACATGTCTTTTTACTCATGGATTCAGTTTACAGTGACAGACAAGCAGAACAAAACAGCAAATTGGTATCTGAAAAGTTCAAATGAAGGATGTAAAGGAAGGAAACTTTTTCATATCCTGTGCAGCACAGTTTCTGCTGTTTCATGTTCCTTAAATATAAATTAGACTGAAAGACTGAGAATATAACTAAACTTTTGAGGTCAAATTGCACATTATTTTCTAAGAACTAAACAGCTCATTCTTTATTAGCCTACGTTTTTTCAGTCATTTACACAAGTTACATGCAGAAACAATTCTCAGTAAAACAATTCAGGTGCTGGTGCCTAAGATGTGAGAAGAGCTGATGACAGCATCTTTAAAATGTAAGTGTCCTTTGTGTGCATGGGAAGAGCACTCACTGAGATCCACTGCACCACTGTTCTGGCACACATCCACCAGCCCTGCCCCACACAGCAGCACAAGTACACAAAAGCTCTTTCCCAAGGGTTCAGAGAAAGTGCAAAATCCATTCAACTTGACACATCCACCTGAATCCAAATCCTCAGAGGACAGGCTTTAAGGCCCCAGACCCTCTGCTATCTTTATAAGGACACTCGTTTGTACAGCACACATACTTCATGTGCACTACAACAACACCACAGATGAACATTAACCAGATTCCTTGTGATGTCTGCCAGGTGTTTAAATATTTTGCAACTCAAATGCTGAAATACTATCTGCAGTCTAAATGCTTATGATTATCCAGTGAAAACGTGTATATTTCCATCCACTATGTAAAATCCATTTTTTCCCCACTGGTTACATTTTAAGCACCAGACTAGAATTACCAACGTATACTACAGGTCTGCTCTGAAGGTTGAATTCATCAGGAAGATTTAACTCACAAAAGCTTTCATTTTGATAATAGGAACACTGAAAAATATTTACTGATAACGTTTAGTCCAAAAGACTCCACATTTATCTGCAGTAAGCAAGTCCTATACAATGTTCAAAGAGAACAAGCTGTGATATTGTGTATTTTGATAAGTTTAAGCATTTACTGTGTATGGTGTGTATTAGAACAGAAAACATAATCTCATACTATGTATTAAACAACATTCTTCTCTTGGTCTAAGCAAGACAACACATTTCTGAGAATGGTGTAGGTTCTCTCCTCCCTCCCAAGAGGTATTTTAGTGAGGTACATCTTGAAAAAAACCATCCTCTTGTGTGAGTGCCACCACAAAACTCCCCCTCCAGTTTAACCCAAATTCTACTCACTTTTTGCTTCTAAGAAAAAGGCTTTGAGAGGAGAAATAGACCTTCTGCAGATTGACATACATTCCACCACTAGAATTCTGACCTGGACAGTTCTATACACAAATATATTGCTAGGTTAATATATTTACTTTGCTGCTTTTCCTCTTTCACCCACACTAAACTTCAGATAAAAATTTGTACAGTATCATTATCAGCAAGAAAAATGAAAGGCCCAAAGAGATCAGAACATTTTTTATAGCATGTCGGTTACCTTGTGAAGAGGAAAGAAGTATCTCTCCAGTGAGAAAGAAACTAAAATACTTTTTGGTTCTTTATCCCCTGACTACTCTATGGCTCAGAAAAAGCAGTCAGCACTGACAGACAGCTTTCTGAACAGGGGCAGGAAGGTCAGATTATCTCATACCTGATCTTACAGACTATTTTAAACAGGTAACTGGATTAAAGCTATATACCCCAGAAAGCAAATCCACTGCAGCCTCTTCATTAAACAAGTGTATCCTTCCAGCACAGAATAAACTGGCAGCAAGGTCAATCAGCAGCAATACCTGAGTTGTTCTCCACTCAGGATCATCAAAAACCAGGATCTGCCCAGTGTCACATACCTTTGATGCTTGAGGAGTAGAGATGACATGAACAGTGCTGGGTTTAACTCCATTTGCCTTAGGTCGCTTATAAAGGGCAAATCTGCTTTTCCTGCGTCCCCTGTCACCATTGGGGAGGGATCCATTATACCTGGGAATAAAGGAAAAAAGTTTAGCATAAACCACCACCAGTTTGGAATACAGGAAAAGAGAGAGCAGTAATTTGGCCACAATATTCTGGTATCATCAAATCCATAGGGCAAAACAAAAAAAAAAAAAGAAACAACCAGGCTAAGTTTTGCTTCCTGAATTGAGCATTCAAACATTCTTTACCTACCAATGGTTGAGATTATATTCTCATTAAAAAGGTAATTAACTACAAATGAAATAACTGAGTTGTTCAGCCACAAACATTTCTTCACCTCTAGAATCAAAGGAATTTGGAAGAATAAACTCTACATCATCACTGTAATTTCAGAACATAAGGAGGTTTAAAATGTTTTTACCCCACCACCTCTCTCCTCACATCTCATGCAGGAATGGAAGAAGAACAGGGGCAACTTGGAAAACCAAAGTAATTCAGGGGCAAGTAAGCCTATGTGAAAAGGAAGTTTACTCACATAGAATGCTTTTCTAGTTGTGTCCCCCCTCTTTTTTAAAAAACTTTAATCCTAAAGGCTTTATCTATTATTTAGGAAAGAGGATGCAAGTGTTTTTAATTTATGTGACTATCCAAAGCCTCACTAATGACTTTCTTTATCAGGTGTAACACAGGAGCCCTCGACAGTTCTTTCATCTCTCCCTGAGGACACAGACCCAGTGGATTAATTATTCAGAGAAGTCTGAAGCCTCAAGGGGACAGAGCTCCTTCCCCAGGGAAGGGATCAACTGGAAATTTCTTTGCAGTGCACAAGCACAGAATTCACCTCCACCTCACCCCCAAGATTTAGGTCAGGTAGAGGCTTTTCACCACCATTCCTGCCAACTCTCAGATGGTCTAGGAAGAGCTTTCAGGGCTTTACTGCCTCCTCCATTCCTGATCCTCAGAGATTTCAGACTTTTTGCCCATGGAACTGCAGATGTTATACCACTGATAAATCTCTTCTGTCTTACTGGTGAGGTCTATTCTATACTGATCTCATATATCCCTCTCCCAGAGTCTTTATGATTACAGGTTTACAGCAGAGGCAGAAAAAGAATATGAAAAAGAAAAGCAAGAGGCAGCAATGCAGTAACACAGAATTTTTTTTTTTCTTATCATTACATCCTGCGTATGTAACTATTTGTACAACAGGAGAATGCACTTGGAGAGCCTTCTACACTTCTGCAAACCAGCAGGAAATGGGCAGTGGATGAAAGCAAGAGACCTCATTGCTGGGGCTCTGGAGAAGGCTGACTGCTCACTCCAGGCAAGGATCACCTGCTGTCCCACAGGGGAACAGCTCACAACTGCACAGCCACCACTTCTACACAGCAGGAGTCCCAAAGGCAGGACTGCTGAATGGCTGAGCACAGCAAGAACAGACTTAAGATCGAAATAATCTCAAATCTCAGTGCTCTAGAACATAAAACTCAGACATTTTAACAATGCACATTGAATACATGATGCTAAAGCCACACAGAAAGTTGAGAGAATTTCAGCTGAACTTGTCCTCTCACTCCTATTTTCACAGGGAAGACTATTGTATCTTCCTGGAATATTAAAGGAGATTCCCTAACACAGCACAAAACCAACAGGAGTAAATTACTACTATTTCATGCCAGGCCTACTTGTACCTTGGAAATTTGTTATTAACCCTACTCCAGAGAAGGGCAGCACAGTGGATCCTCATCACAAGAGACCAATCCCTGGAAAGATACATCAATATGTTCCACAGGCAGCTTAAATACCAGCACTTAAAATAGGAGTTATTTGATTCTCCACTTGAATCTCCCTGGATGTATGCACATGCTTTCTTTCAAAGACACTATTATCAGGAACATGCCAGCAAGTTTTAACTTGTTGAA
This sequence comes from Orthonyx spaldingii, assembly GCA_013397795.1. Lineage (NCBI taxonomy): Eukaryota > Metazoa > Chordata > Aves > Passeriformes > Orthonychidae > Orthonyx > Orthonyx spaldingii. The sequence goes on along the minus strand of VZTJ01001561.1, from coordinate 217,745 downwards.
GGCAACATTCTTTCTACAAGTATTTTTAGCTGAAAACCTAAAAAAGTAATAATTCTCTCAGAAATAATATATAAGTGTTGTATACTACCATTGCTAGCTTTATATCCTGTAATTATTACTTTTTCTTATACTTGTGTAACCATTAAGTAGTTAAATTAAAACAGTTCCACTGAAAGTTAAAACCAGGCAAATGGGGTTTTATTGTTTGGGGTTTTTTTCCTCATGTTCACAAAACAATTTTAACCGGGGAAGGCCACTTTATTTCCAGGTTTCTGTGGAATTTAATTACTTTTAAAAGACACAAAAAAAGAAGCTCAAGGTTAAAAGACGTCTGGAAAACTTTAAATAGGAAGGAAATACAAGCAAAGAGAAAGCTGAACTCATTTATCCTGATTAGCACTGACAAATTTTCATGAAGGTTTTCCTTGTGCCCATTTCTACGTTTCCTTTCCACAAAAAGGCAAGACAAATTGAGTGGTAGTTTTATGATTTGTTATTCTTTAATTATAGACCTGCAAGCCCGATTTTGATTTGACAGTGGCAGAAAGAGCTGGGACAATTCCTAGGGATACAAACATGTCTTAGAAGGGGGGGAAAGAATGTGAGAAGTTGGCCTCTTTGCACAGCCTTTATTTTTCCTAGGCCAGGCCTCTCAACTTGCTCCCTGCAAACCAAAGTTCCCCATGGCACTGTGGCCACACCTTTCCTTCCCTGAGCAAGCTCCATGCACAGCACCCCAGCACTGCCCTGGGATGCAGCAGACGTGGCAGGATTTCTCCCTCCCACCCTCTCTGCCCTGCTCCTGAGGCAGCAGCCCCACAGCCTTGGCCGTCCCTGCCTTTCCGACAGGAGCTGTCCCACAGGACGCGGTGGGATTCAGCACCCCGGAGGAGGAATTGCTGCCCACACCCTGCTGAGGCTGCTTTTCTAAGCACAGGCACAAGGGACTACAACAAAACCTCTCCTCTCCACTGCTCTCAGCTCTGCCACTGAGCAGTGCCTGGGTGAGCAACAAGTGCCTCCCTCCAAGCAGCAACAGGATGGAATCACACATGGAGAAGGGACAAGGATTGAGGCCACAAATTCCCCATCACCAAACACTGGGAGACTCCAAGCTTCCCCACAAACAACAGAAGCTTCCTCTCTCAAAGCCCCCCCACAAGCAGGAGCCATTTCCCTTCTCCCTGCACCCTTCCAATGGCTCCAGGATCAGCTTAGGGACCAGCACACCAACTAAAAAGCAACCTGCAGCTGGAACTCTCCTTCACCAAAGAGCCTGGGAAAAATGTTGTTTCCAACTAATAAACAAACCGGGCAAAAATCAAATTTCACAACAGAACAATCATTTCTGAGAGCATCCTGCCCACACGTGGATCTATGGGGCCCTTTGGAAGTTCTCCAGATGTTCATCAGACCAACACATGTGAAAGGAGCAGTTCTGTCCTTTTTCCAAGTGCTTCTCAGTGACAGCAGCACTGGGACAAGCTGCATTATGAAACCTCCTGGGATAATTATCTCAGTTGATAGCACTATTCCTTGCAAATAAGGGAGTGGTGCTGGCATGGGCTGTGGGCACCGTAATTATCAAAGCCAGTTTCCGACAGATTTACATCAGACACTCGAAGAGTTTGGTATACAATGAACTGCAAACTCCAATTAAGCTCTTCCCATGGCTGGGAGATGTAATGAAAGCCTCTCCTCTGCCTGCATTCAGGGCTGTCTGGAGAACAAGACCACACATGCTCTCTCCCACAGTCCACTGTGGCAAGTTCCTACTTTCTACAAGTCTTGTACTACTTGTACTACTACTACTACAAGTACTTGTCTACTTCAGAGATCAGCAACAAGCTTTGAACTATTTGTCAGATGGCTTGTTACACAAGCTTTTTTGGTTTATGTTTATTTTGGTTTTGTTTTTTAAAAAAAAATCCAGCCTAGACAGTGGTGAAGAGTAAACGACACCTCTGTTACTTGGCACAAGAGCTCTAAATCTTGACCTACACCTTGGAGAGTTTGACTTCAACTCAAGGAAATCATCCTTAAAAATAAGGTATCTGCTAGCTGACATTGAAAGTGCTTCATGTAGGTGACTTTTTTACAATGCTATTAAAATACAAGCCATCATAAAACCTAAATACTTCTGCATACCTGTGCAAACTACCTCCCAAAAGACTAGAACTGAGTAACTCCTGATTTTCACCAGTAATATTTCCCCTGGACAAAAAGGAGTAATTTTACTTTGTTTTCCCTGTCTACAACTAACAGATCTACAGCACACGTCATCATTTTGGATGAAAACCATCCCAAATGACAGACTTGGCTAGAAACAGACGAGATGCTGCAGGTCAGTTGTTACCATAGCTCTAGAGTCAAACAGCACATCTTTGCTCACTAAACAATAAAGCTGCAGAAGGGAAGTCAGACTTGAGTAAATCTTCCCTTGTAAGTTCATTCTGATCCCATATTTGGTAGAATCCTGTAGTACATTCTCCACACATACCAAAATTCAGTTTGTGCTTACACTGTGTTTTTACCATCCCTGAACCGGTGTGGTCCCACACTGCTGCCAGAAGCAGCAGTCTCACCTTTCATTTGTTAATCTGTTCCTGCTACTTCTCTCCTTGATTCACATGAAGGGGAAACAACACTAGATTTATGCTTTAAATTCAGTTTTAAAACCACATTCCTCACTCTCCAGCCCACTGCAAAGCCACAGAAGCACTTGTATCAGCAACGTGGAAAACAGCACAGAGAGCAGGAAAGAATCCCTTGGAAGCACTGCAAGTCTACAGCTCGCATGACATCCACAACACACCAAGGCTAAAGATACATTATTCACCTTTGCAATACCCAGTCCCAGAGCTTTTCACGGCTCCACACTCAAGTCCTGACTAACTGGAAAACCCTCTGCTGCTGAAGCATCCAACACTCGCTCCCTTGAACACACATTAAAAGGGAGAAAGTCACACGTTTATAGTTTATAGCAAAACACAAACAGAAAGCTTCAACACACGCAAAGTTGACAACAAAATAACTGTATTTGTCTCCCCTTTTATATAATATCACTGCCAGTACTTCATAGTCTTTACACCCTCTCCCTTTGTATCAACCTCAAAAATTCATTTTGTATCTAGTAATATTTCAGCAAAAGAATGGCTAAGGATTTCCTTTTCAAAAAAACACAAGAGTCATTTCAAATACCTTTTTCTGCATCAGAGCTTCAGAAAACAAGCAGTGGCTGTCTGCCAGTTATCTGAGAATTTCAGTGAGACAGAACAGTGAAGTTATTCTCAAATTTAATCCCATGGGGAAGAGTTGCCAAATAGCAAAAGCAGAGCTAAGGAGTACTTCTGTACCAACAGGATACTCCTGCTTCATTTCCTCCTTTGAACTGTTCTCTGGTGCTGTAGCAGTGTCACAGACATCAACTCAAAATGAATTTAGGTCTCAGCTTGTCTCCAGCTGATCACATGCATCAATGTCTGTCCCAGAAGCAGCCTCCACCACCAGAGGTACTGCTAATCCCGTTCCTGTCGGGGAGTTTTGGCAGAGAACAAGAGTGCTCCTTGAGCACTGGAGTGCTGCACAGATCCCTACAACAGACTGCAACAAACACCTTTCATGCTGAAGTTTCCTGGAGGCTGGAAGGAGGATGCTGGTTTATCCTTGTTGTCATCATCCCCTGGCACTCAACAAGCCTTGACTGACCAGAAGGTTCCCTCCTGTCTTCCCAAGGCACCCTTTCCCCACTGCATCACATTGCCTCTGGCAAAAAGTACCTCTGGTTGCTTCCTGGCCACAGAATGACAGACAACAGAGCTGGCAGAGTCACCTGCTGCATCCCCAACTCAAAGACTTGATCCAGTCAATCCATGACATCTCTGTCTCAGTCTGGAAGATCCAGGCCTCCCCACTGTGTTTCAACATCTTTAGAGTTAAAACTTTCCCCAGGCACACAGCAAGGGAGATCCAGGTCAAGCAAATCTCCTGCACCTCCTGCCAAATCCACCAAAGAGCTTAAACAACCTGTTCTCTCTTCCTTCTCACAGCAGGCTCACGTGCCAGAAGATTAATTCCCATCAGATTTTCCTTTCTTTCTGAAAGAAAATGTTTTAAGTAGTTACAACAGCACAACTAAAGTAGTATTAAGTAGAAAGACTATAGCAATAAGCAACTCATGGATAACCAAAGGGCTTCCATCCTTGGATTAACAAAAGCCACTGATCCAAGACCTCTGGTTTATGCAACTTTGGAGGAAGTCCTGAATGAAAGACACAGTCCCACCTCAGACTCTGCTGGCTAAGACATCTCCATAGCATAAATGCTTCCTAGTCACTACCAGTCGTACAGCTTAATAAAGCCAGTCTTCCTGCAGAGCAAGAAAATCCAAACCAACGAGTTCCAAAGTCCCAAATAATCTCATCTCTTCACCCAATTAAGAGCAATGTTTTTGCATCTGTGAACTTGATTATCCCTGAGAAAGGTATGTTTGAGTTATTAATTGTGGCTATAATCAGGTTGGGGTTGGTTTTGGTTTTGCTTCTGAGACAAGTGTTTGTTCTTACAACGTGCATTTGTGAAGTCATTTTACTACCATAAAACACTTCAGGAAGCATTCCCTTCTCCAGCACTTTTGGAACACTCACTGGCATAGTGATTAGCCCTGTTTGTGCACCACAAGCCTTCTCTTCCCCAGCACCACATTTTAGTACTCTTAGTTCTCAGTTTAGTGCTGCCTGTACTGTCCTTGAGCCTGCAAAGAGGCTGCAGGGATTCAGTGAAATGCAGCCAGACCTCATCTGTGCCATGACGCCAGATTTTTCAGAGAAAAGGCTGACTTGCATCACTGGCACGTGATTGGAGTTATTTTTAATTACTTTTTATAGCTCCCTTTCAAAAGTTGCTCCTACCATCAGGAACCCAGCAGTGAGCTGGCCCAAAAGCCTCATGTTACACTCACAGGGCTTTTATGCTCACATCCAGCCAGCCCCTCTCTGATCAGAATCACAAGTATGGATTAGCTGAGCACACAGTAAAAGGTTATGTACACCATGAAAAAAAACCAACAAACAACACTTTCAGAGGCACCTACAGCAGATCAGATAAGCCAGAACCTACTTTCCTCCTTCACAGGGTTCACAAATTAAGTAGAACCTTATCTACTGGAAACACCACCAGAAGTCACATGTGCAGTAGCTGAGGTTCTCCAGGGTGACCTTAATTTCTCTCTGGTGTTCTGGAACAGAACTGGTCACTCTTCTGGTTTGGGGGGGAAAGGCTATTCCTGGCTGCTGTGGCCTCCTCCTGTTCCCTCCATCCACCAAACCATGGAAGGATCTGGTACCTACAGATCAGGTTAACTCATATTATTGTTTAATTATTCCACTCCACACATTCCCTCTACCACCAGCAGGACTGCCCTGGTATTATAACAGCTGTAACATCAGAGTAATAAAAAATTCATTCAAGTTTGTTTCAGGGAGAATATTTATAGAAAATACAGCTGACTAATCCTCATGCATGTTTAGCTCACGTAATACAGGCACTTCAAGAAACACACACCTGACCTGTATTAAATGCACCCTATACAAAAAGTTAAAGGATGCTCTTGGCTCGCAAATTGTGTAAGATCATGTAAGGACTGCTTTTAATCAGCTTTATTTACACCACAGATCCAGCTTCCTTCAAAATTCCCCAAACTCTTTGCTATTTTGATACTCTTCTTGCTGAGGGGCAAAGGAAGAAATTCTGGAGTAAGAAAATATGGAAGTAGCAGAAGCAACCAGTCCCCAAGTGAGAGGCACAGGAGTCAGGGCTTTATTACTCCAGCTACTTGTCAGGTAAGACCAGGGAGACCCAGTCAGGAACACAGAAGAGCTGGTGTTTCTTCTGGGCTGGGAGAAACTTTCTGCAGAAACTTCTTATTACCCTCCTTGATTTTTCTTAGCAAGGGACTTGTTACTTGTCCCAGACTATTTTTCTAGGAAGTAAGTTACTTTTGTTTTTGTGAAATCAAAGACAGCTGTATGAGTAGCACAACAGTTTGATTAAAAGCTGATACTCTGGAATAACCTAAGGAACATGCTGATGCAGCCTACTACAGCATCAGGATAAGCTTCAATTAAAGCAGTCAAGTAATCTGACAGTTCCAAACAACTTAATAGCTGAAAACTTCTCTAGGCAGGGATGACTTGAGTCTCACAACATAAAACATAAAAGTCATTCATAGCTATTATTTTAGCAGGGAAAAAGAAAAGTAGCAACTTTAACAGAAAAAAAATCACATTTGAGAAATTATTATACCAATTCCAACAGAACTGGCCAGCAGAGCATTAGAATGCAAGAGGTTTTCCTTTTAGTAAGCAAAGGGTAAGGGGTAAGGAAACTTCTTTCACACAATGATTTCCTCAACAATCCTTATTTCCAACATTTTACTGCTCCCCCCAGCATTCATTTAACAAGGAGGCAATTTTATTCAGTGCTTTAAGCCCATCTCCAAAGCTGTCAGCTAAAACCATTCACCACTGCATAAAACCAGCAATGTTAGTGCACAGCAAAACACAGGGTGTAAACTAATCAGGTTCATTTCAAAGCTTTTTATTCCAGCTAAAAGAGCACAAGAGGTGGGCAAAGCACTGTGTTTAGAGAATCCTCTTTCCAACCCTAAACCTCTCATAGCACGGAGGAAATGCTGCTCATCTGAGAAGGATCTATAATCTAGCCAAATGCCACTGGAATTGTTTGATATGGCTTTTGGTTAAATATACACAGATACAGCAGAAAGCGAGATCTGGCTCTCACTGCATTCAAAACAAGTCAGGAAGACACAAAATCCCTTTCAAAGCAAAATACTACACACAGCTGGGTTTCGGTGCACAGGAGGAAAGATGGGAAGGAGCAAGACTTCTGATCCACACCACCAGAGGCTTAGGAACCACACAGCTTTGTTTGGAAACAATCTAAAATCTGCTCTTAAACATCAGATCAAGAAAAGGGGGACAAGAGGCCTCAAAACCCACCTGTCCTGACATTCTGAACATTCTCCCAACCTATTTGTGCTTCACACACGCTCCAAGGTACAAAACCAAACTGGTCACATTTTAGCCTGAGGAATGAACAGTAATAACACCACGTTACAGCTGAAACTTTGCTACATTAAATATTATGGAGAAACTGCATTTCACTCAAAGGACCATTTGGGGCATTGAAAATAAAAACACAGTACCAACAAGTCATTTCCTAAGAAATCAAATGCTTTTCCTAAAACTCTATCAAGGACTATCCGATAGTTCACATTTTCATAAGAAAAGGTGATTGCTTTCTTATAACTTCAGTTCTCCTCCAAATACCAGCAGTTGCAATGTCATTTTTGTGATTCCACAGACAAGAAGTTCCAGGATATCTCTTACAGCTTTTTCAAACACTCAAGCATGACAAGAATCTTCATAGGTTGGTTTCAGCAGCATTTAGCACAGAGGAAGAGATAAAATTTGCATCCATTTTGTGAATATAGGTGATCTCACCAGCAGTGCACTGAATAGAAAGTGAGGCACTCAACTACTGCATCCTGAGCTGCAACATCCGAGTCTAATTCTATTGATTTTAACATTCCTTTTAGCTTCCCAGGGAAAAAAAAAAACACCCTTACAAATGCACAGCTCCCAGTTCAACCCCAGCTGCTGAACAGAATCCCAAATGTTTGCCTCAGAAACGGGAAATAAAGATTTGAGTTTCCTTCTTTGCAGCACCTGCAAGCATTGCTGCCTCTCTGAACACAGCAGCTTCCTTAATATCACTGATTCTGCATTTTATCAACTGCTCCATGGCACAAGCTGTCACAGGCACGATAATCTACTGCACTGCCCGCTCCCAGCACATTTAGAGTGGGTAAGTAAAGAGAAAAAGCAAAGAATTACCTTCCTGCCTGCTCTTGGTTAGCAAGTGTGTTATGTGCCCTAAAATCCACAGAGGATAAATTATTCTTCACTCAGTTTGAAAGAACTACCTGAAACCTACTGGATCCATGTGAACCATAAATAGAGAGGCATCACAGCACTGCTGAAGCTGCGGGGGTTTTTTAAAAAGTCTTAATAAACCAGAAATTAACAGTGCAGCAGTGCAGAGAACTAGACTTCAATATATCTTCTTCAGACTTAAAACACGCTGACAGCTTACTAATTCACAGCAACCTTGGGTGTTTGCTTTTATCATAACCTGTAACAAAGGTAATCAGACATCTCTAGCCAAGAAAAGATTTCTCCAAAGCCATTAAGTGTTTACTGCTGATTAGCAAAATGAATTCTGATCTGTGTGCCTTCACGACAGTAAAGTGTTTCAGTTTCATACTTTTACCTACAGAATTTTGAGATTCTTCCTCCCTTGAGAGCTTCCCAAAATGCTACGTAAAATGAACATTGACCTTTCACAGGCCTCAGAAAACACCACTTACTAAGAATTAATCAAAGCAACAGAAGCGATGAATTGCTAACTTTTTTCATTTCTAAATGCTCAGAGATTCTGATCTCCAGAAGAATCTCACTACAGAGCTTTGTGTAGCAGTGCCTGAACAAGAGATCTTGCACTGCCGTGGTCTGCAGATGGGAAGGCACCTCCTCACTGAAGCAGCAAGTTTTATGCAAGACAACCACACAAGACTGTGTTTATACGCAGATGCAAGCTCTGAAACTCTGAAGCCACGCTGAAGGCTCTACAGCAGCAAAGTTTCCTAGAGCAAAACTTTCACTTAGTTCATCTGCAGGGCTATTCCAGCCTGACTACTTCTGGTTACACTCCGCAAGCTGAAGTTTCATTCCAACAGATATTAAGTAATGTGCACAAGTGGCACAATGGTTTGTAGAACAGAAAACAAGTTTAAAACCACAGACAGTTCTCCCTTGAATTTTTTCCTTTGGAAATCCAGCTCTTTTTCTTTGCCAACACCCACAAAGACAGACAGCATACTATTACTATTTTTGTTCACCAACTTGCAAGAAAACAAGCCACCCCATATGTTTCCCTCTGTTTCTCTAGATTCCTTTGATTTTAAAGGCAAGGATGCCCTGTGGGGCAAACCAGACCAAGAAAACAGAGGATCTGTTTAAAGTGATGTTTCCCCAAGTACAGGCCATAATATCAAACAGCATAGCAGGACTCAGAAGCAGCGTTTGCAAGCCAAATGGAAATTCAGCTGTGGAAATAAAGCTCAGGAGCCCAAGACTGAAATTGGAAGTGCATTGCCCAGCAAAGCATGACTGCAGGAGCTAGTTCAGAGACACAGAAATCAAGTAATTGATTATAGTTGCCTGGCTCGAGAGATTCCCTGTTGCCCTCACGTTTTCATACCTGACACCACTCTCCATAAGGGCACCTTGGCCATGCCGCACTGTTCTCAGCTGAAGAGGGGAGTGGTACAGTGCTAAAGAGCTTTGCATCCACTGCAGTGCATGAGGATGTCCAAGACTCAGATTATGTCTGTATTATCTCATTTTTATGTGGGTTTTGCAGATACCCAGATTCTTTCCTGTCCTCCCTTGCCCAGCTGAAGGTGCTGCACATGCATTTCAGAATATAAACCACACATTCCCTTGCTACTCTGTCAATACTTTGGCATTATACCCATAGGAATATCTCCAGGGGTCTCCCACAACTATTTTCCTTTCCTCCTACAGCCCTATCAAAAGCAGAGGAAAGAGCATTTATAGTAATCTCTCAGGCTGTATCACCTTGAGGGGGAGCAGAAGACAGAATGACATCCAGAAATACTCACACCCCATCAGTCTGTTTCAGCATCTTTGTAAAACTCAAAAGCAAATCTCCTGGAACCGCCCATTATAAAGGAACAAGCCTGAAATCTACTGGAGAGGCATTCATGTCTGCACAAATCCCAAATTCTTCCTTTCAGAGTTTTAGCCAAGGACAAAAATCCTCCACTAGGCTATTTTACAACCACTAGGAAAAGGAGACTTTCCACATCCAGAAAATTTAAATGTTTGAGTAACACAGAATATTATTCTTAGCTCTCAACTGAGCTCATACATGAGGCAAAATACGAGGCTGCAAAACTACAATGGGACATTGTTTACAATTCTCAAAGCAGTTTCAGGTTGTGTTCAAATCCAAAGAGCTGGTTTCCCAAGACAACACAACATTCAGAGTTATTCTCTTCTACACCCAAGCCTACATCCACCCCTCAGTTACTTGGGGTAGCAGAACGATTGTGTCCATTCTCACTCACTCAAAGTTGACATGCCAACACTGTTATTACTCCTGCAGGCAGCAGAGGTGAAGCAATAGCAGTGACAAGGAGAACAATGAAAAAACAAGGAGTTTCATAAGCCAGGGAGCCAGCAAAGCATGATTTCCTCTGGGTACATGTCTTGCAGTTGGATTCCTTCTTTGTCTACCGAGGTGACAGCTCCAATTGAAGCTTTTTCTCAGAGGTGAGAATCAGTCACATGCATTCCCTGATGTCTAACAAAGAGGGGGGTGGGCATCTCGTTCATCTTTCAGCTTCTCCTCACCAGAGCTCAAACAGCATCGGGAGGCTGTGGAATGAAATCAGTTCAGTGACATCCTTCATTTCCAGTTACAGACTACAACCTCACCTGTCAGTACATCTCTCAGTAAATCACAGCGTGTTCACCACAGACAGATGGAAAATGACTGGGACAGGGAACCAGTGGTGCCAGCAGAGCTGAGGATTCAGTGTCCTCCTGCAAGACAACTTCCAGGAGCAGGGACTGCTTCACTCCTAAAACTGACCCCCTTGTTCTGTCCCAACATCAGATCCTTAAACAGCTTATCCCACACCACAAATACCAGCAGTTCTAGAGGCTACCAGCAGTTACCACCACCAGTGTGAAACAGGCACCTGTTCACAACTTCTCTAGATTTTAATCAGGCTTCATTTATGCCAAGACAAACTGCCCATCTGAACAATCATTACCTGGACTTTTGTTCTTCCAAGACAAACAACAAATAACAGGAAGCTAAAGGGTCCTGTCAAGTTCGGCTTGCTGCACCACGTTTTTTAAATTTTGACAACAGCTGTCACACTGCATAGGTCTGTAGGTCAAATAAACTCCATCTTTGTCCAAATACAGAGTAAAGGCTAGGAGCAGAAGGAGGAAGAAAATGAAATGTATGTTATCCCTAATCAGACCAGCCTTAAGATTTAATAATGACTAAGTAACCCAAAGACTGCTCACAATCACTTACACAGGCTCCACTTAGTCCATGCACAAGTTAGAATGGTGCAGGAGGTGGGAGAACATCCCTCTGCACTCATAGTTACAAAGAATGAGTTGTTTTTACAAATGCATACCCTTATTTTCTGGACATTAAAGAGCATCATACATTCTTATCTCTTTTAGTTTAACTCAGTTAAGTGTTTTGGTCTCTTGACTTAGGCATGACAAACTGATCTTTAATGCATTTCTCAGTCTCTGCACAGCACAAAGCTTCCCCCTTTTACCACCTGACATATTCATAACTAATTTCATCAGTTCACAAAAGTGAGACAGCTGGTTTTTCTCAACTGTCATCTCTGCCCAAAGCTTACAAATCAGCCCATACTCCTTCTGGCTTGGATCTGAATAGAGTCTGCAACTGGACCCCAGCCAACCCCAAATCCAGTTCCTTCCTTCCCGCCTGGACTGGCTACAGAACGCCAAGAGGTGAAAGAGCAAATCACTTTTGCCTCAAAAATCTGCTTACCCTTTAACAAAGTATCATTTTACCATTGTTCTCTCCACATCAAGAGATTTCCAGCAGGTAAAGCCATCATATAAACCAGTCTCCTCCAAGGAGCTGAAGGTGCAAACCAGCAATACATGATCAGAGGCCAATTCCTGAGTTGAATTTAAAGTCACATTGCACATAATAAACTAGGAGGGTACACTGAGCTTGACTTAGACCCTGCTAATCTCTTAAACCCTGGCTTTGCTTACAGAGGGAACTGTACTTTCTGTGGTGTTTCTGCACCCTTACATGGAAAGCTATTTGCTGGATTACACCAGTCTCTGCATGCTGCAAACTCCAAACTTGCAATAAAACTGGATATATGGCACTCCAGTTCTGCAGCTGGAAGTGGGATTGCACAACCAGAGATAAGGCACGGCTGAATGAGCCACGGAACTGCAGCATTTTGTGCTCAAACATGGAAAGTAAGGCACCAAACTCAAATCAAAAGTTAAAGCTGTTTTGCTCTGACAGCAAGCAGACTGTGAAAATACTGGAAAAAAACCAGCTTCTTCATCTTTCATAGGCAAAAGAAGGAACATGTCTAGAGCTTTTGGGAAAGCTCCATCAAAGTCTTCAAATGGGTGCAGGGACTCATTACCAAAAAGGGTAGAAAAGAACATTCAGGTACTAAGAAAACATTTGTGAAAATTATGTTAAAAAAATTGCAGTACACATCCCTAAAACCAAACAAGCAGCTTGCAGTCTCTACCCCAGCACCTAGGGAACAAACCTCAGCACAGCCAGTAAGAGTAAAGCACTCCAGCCTCCATGGCCATGTTCCTGCAACCTCCCGGAATGCCAGCACCATCCTGAGGGCAGCTGCATCACCAGTGATGTTTTGAAGCATCTCTCATCTTTCAGACTTTTTATTCTTCCAGTGAAGCCCAGCTAAAAACAAAAGTGGAGTAAAAACCCATGCAAGGCTCGTTCATTTGGCTGTTGCCAAACTTCCTTCTCCAGTTTTCGCTCTGATGGAAGAAGTTCCTCAGCTGCTCATATGGACCAACACCTGCCTCCTCACAGATCTGCCCCAACACAGAATCGTTCCATTTGCTTAATTTGCTGGTAGTTTTTTGGCAAAAGCCACCAAGGTACTGACAGCTCATTTAATTAAATCTTCTGGCAGAGTCAGATGAGGGAACACTTATGAAGAATTCCTCTCTCTGCACTGCAGTCCTGCCAGAGGAGGTGCAACAATGCAGCAGGGCACTGCCAGCACTGCCACCTCTCCCGTCACACACGTGGCTCTGGAATGGGACTTCTGCCCACAGCCCAGCACAGAAGGCCACACACCACACTCATGAATCAAAACTCACTCCCTGATGCACTGAGAAACTATTCCAGCAAATTTTAAGATTCAGAATGCAACTCAAAGTAAGTATTGCACATATGTTAGCAGAAAGGTTAGGGCAAGCACAAGGTAATGAATCCTATCGAGTCTGAAAGATTCTTCTTCAACACCAAAATGATTTTGAATCCAAGTATTGAGCTGCACAGCTATTTGCTCTCAGAGGTCAAACATGCAGTAGGAGGAAGGCAAGTTGAAAGTACAGCAACATGTTGGTGTATTAGTCAGTGTTCCATAAAGAACACAGTCAATGTGTGAGGTGCTGAACCCTGCCACAGGATGTGCTGGGAAGCAGGAACCACGCAGCCCTCGCCATCTCTCACCAGCTCGGCGTCTCCTGTGAAAGGAGGACACACACACACCGCTCCTGTTTCAAAGGCTGTGGCTCCACCAACACTAAATCAAACCTCAACAACCAAACCGAATTCATGCTGCTGCACATGAAGAAATACAGCTGTGCTTATATCAAAGTTTCAGCCCATTAACTTCTGTGTCCAGACTAAACAGTTCTTTCACTCTTCCTAAGGGCACGTGCTTGAGGGTTTGCACATTTGGGCTCCAGTTTATTTGTAATAGGCAAGCAGAGATGGAAGCTTTTATTCACTTCAGCTTGTTTGCTTTCATACAGTGACTAATTGTCTTCACAGTCAGTCCCATTCCATCCTCACCCATGACATTTCCATGCCTTAAGAGAATACACCTCCAAAGTTTGAAGCCCACCTGTTTGTTGAAGCATTACTAAAGCCAGCCAGTTTTAAGAATAAAATTGTTTCATGATAGCTTATGAACTTACTGGATTCTAAACTAAAGACAGCACACATATTTCTGGGTGAAGAGTAAATTGAAAGTCCACTAAATACATCATTATGGTTCAATAAGTGTTTCAAAAAGTATAAAAAATGTTCCTCAGAGAAAAAGACCATCAACAATTTCTTGTCCTCAATTCTTTGAATGTAAAGAGAAAAAAAAAAAAAATAATTTTGCAACAACAGGGGTCAGTTAACATCACAGTACTCAAGGAGATGACCACAATGCTTCTTGGCCTTCTCCTTGCAATTCACTATGTGCAGCTGTCTCAACTTTTCTTGCCTGTCCCACTCCTTTGGGGAGGCAGCACAGCAAACATTTTACACAGTTTTGTCTCACTGTGCAGCTGTCTGCCTGCACCTCTGGTAAATACAATTAGTTGCTACACAGCAATGTAGCTATATCACAGTTAATACAAGCAATAAATATGACAGAAGAACATCAGGTCTTTATTGACAAACACTCAATGAGGGCACGTGTGGCCTTTGTACTGATTCCCCAGAACAGGAAGACTTCTGCTACCCAGATTAGGTACAGCCCCCACCTACTCCATCCTCCTTGAAACACATGAGTTGTATTTACAGTGAGGTCAGCATGCAATGTTAAAAATTATACTGTTAAATGACCTACAGTAAAGCACTTCCAGGAGCACAAAACAGAGCCTGCTTGCTTTGCCTCCCTCCAGGAGAAACAAACTACTATTGAAAGCAGGATGCCTAATACGTCCTTCAGCTATCAGCACCTTCCTATCATTCCTCATCAAATAGAGCTCATCTCCAAACCACTTTGCTTTCAATACAACAAACTCATCAGCTTTGTAGACATTGTCTGTGTCCATTTTCACAACTGCTGTTTATAATGTGTTCCATCCAGATGACATTTCTGTTGTGGAACAGAGGAAAGCTTTCAGCTGAATTACTCTTTCTTCTCCATGAGCCAATAACTGCTGCACTACCCAGCTGTGTGTGTGCTTCCCACTGACCTCACAAGAGGATTTCCAAAGCTGGAATATGAAGAACTGAGCAAAACTTCATTGCAAAACAGCTGATACTTGCTATTTTTAGGAACAGAGGTGATACTAATCAGAACAAGTAATTGTAGAAGCATTGTCTAGATGAAGATAATGCAAGTCCAGTGTCACCTTGTCCACACATCACTCATAACCCCATCACACTAAAATGCTGTGTCCTCCTGCCACACAGCCCCTCGGTGACAAGTCTTCAAAGCCCAGATATTTTAAACTGCTGAAGCTTCACTGTACAGGGATTTCCTACAAGGACTGTCTTCCTGGATCCTAAGACCTTTTAACTCGAGCCAACAAGTGCTGTTTGTGGGAAGGGCAGGACAGATGTTTATTCCTAGGCAAACCCAAAGACAGGTTACTCTTAGTGCTGAATTCCCAGCACCACGATGCCTACTCCGACTTTAAGAAAACCCCACCAACAGTTTGCTGCCTGCCATCCTTCCCTGGTCTTCGTTTGATTTGAAATCATTATCCAGTCATCAACACTGCAGAGACCCAGCGAGAGAGTATTTGCACAGGAAGTCACATTACAAGGTCGAACAGAGGAGTCAGCACAGCAGGGGCACAGCTGGAGGTGCAGAGGGTGCTCGGTGCTGCAGCACAGGAGGGGCTGGGACAGCGCTGCTCCTGCCCCTGCCCTGCCCTCAGAGCTCACTAATCGCTGCTTTGCAACCCCCACTGCTCCTGACTGTACTCTTTGCTTGACATGAGCAGCAAGACTATTCCAGGCTAGTCAGTAATAGGATTAAAGCAGTCTAATCCCAGATGTTACTTACAGTTTGTCAGACAAGTCACGAATTGGTCCCCCAAAGTACGGGAGTGTCACTATGAACTCAAGACCCAGCACTAAACTGCATAAAGCTACACCAGGAGATGCCTAAAAACAAATATGATGCAAAGATAAGGGAGGCATAAAATACTCGCATCTTGTCAAGAGGGAAACAAGACCTCTAAAGGAAAAGCAAAAGCCTCTGAACATATTAGTCTATGCAGGTGACAGAAGTGAAAAATGCAAGGGCACCATTTAGTGATGTATTTATAAAACAAACAAAATGAGCAGCTTTGCCTCAGAAGTCTCTGGCATAGGCACACTCCCTATGCCAGCATCCCCATTCCTGTCCCTCAAGGTTTAAACCCGTGACAAGTCACACGCAAGCTTTTCAGTGGTGACCTTGGGACAGAGACAGAATAAACATAAGGACTTGTGTTGATAAAAGAAAAAGCATCCTCAACACAAATGAGATTTAGGGTATCAAACAGCAGAGGCAAAAAAGGATCTGACAGCACAAAGTACACTGGAAACCAGCTCAAGATCCTGCTTCAAGCTGGGAGCTTAGACCAAATCCTCCTCTACTTCACTTGCCTTGCTGACCACAGGACAACCAAGCCACGAGTATGACAGTGCAAAATAACCAGTCAGACACGCTGAGACGACACCACAAGAAACAGTTCTACTAAACAAAGTAAGACTGCAACTACCACACCAGAAGAGTCACCTTTAGACGGTTTTCACAGCCACACCAGTCACAACTGCTCAGGACAAACTGAGAACCAAAGGCTGTGCAGACAATACCAACAGGAAACACAACAGCTCTTGCAGGACTTTGCAAACAGTTGTAAAACTGCTCTGCTGGCACCCTGAACTAACAAACCCCACCTCCAGCAAGGCACAGGCTCAGTGCTGTACCATGCTCAGACACATTAGGGTACAGATGAAGGAGGTTGTAATCTTCTCAAAGTATCAAGTTGGTACCTCCTATCACGACTCAGCAAGTTTGAGAGCAGCATTAGTTCTGTAAGTATAAACCTGCCATAATTTTGGTTTGAACTGGATAATAAAAAGTCTCTGACTTCTGAGGAAAAATCTGTTCTCAAGCGACCTGGCAATTACAGCTGAAGAACGGCCTGATGTTAAGAAGGAATATGAAATACCTTGAGTAAGATACTTTTTTCAGTAACAAAAAACAAACCTTAACAGCCTAGAAAGTGATTTCTCATTTTATAGGCATATTTTCAAGTAGAACTAAGTGGACTGTTACAGTATTTACCCATTTAGGAACTTCACCTGACAACAGAAAAATAGTCATCCCTGATTCTGCCAGGACCGAAGAGGAGCAGCTACTTGGTTCTACACGAGAAGTGAACCAAAGGCAAAGTCTTACATTTCTCAGACTTGTTTATTCAGAGTAAACTATTTTCCACATTTTAAGAAAAAAATCCTGTGTCTTCCACTTCCACATGTGTGACCTCCTGCCTGTACACACCAAGGGGATTAGTTTAACTTCCAGAATGCACTCAGTTTCCTTTTTATAACAAACATTAAACATGCAGACGTTTGATGCTGTGATTTGCTTCAATAAACACAGATTTTAGAGTCTGACGTTTCTGCTCTCTGATTTTACATCCGTACCGAGACGTTGTGAATAAAGCCTACAGCTGGATACAAATCTGCACTCTGAGAAAGTCAAAAGTACTCCAAGGAATAGCATAGCTGCAGAAAACCAACTCAAGTATGTTTTCTTTCTTAGCTTAAATGAAGCAAAACCTTTGCTTTATCCCACCATACACAAGCTTCCAAAAAAAAAAATTCCACAGATCTTTCCTCCGATATAATCCTTTCTACTGTTTTCCTACACTGCAGTTAATGTTCTACTCAGACACAATTCTTCTGGTGTTTGATTAATCTACTTGCAAGTTCTCAACTGACCCTGATCTCACATTCACAATATGCACATATAAGATCCACCATGAACCCAGCACATGACATAAAGGCCTCCAAGAAGCCACTGTTAATATCAAAGAAAAAAAAATAAAATTTGTTTCTCCAGAACAGCAGCCTTCCAGCTATGACTGCTGGAGCCAATGATTCTCAGGCAGTCATGACCTTGAACATATTTAACTGGTGGCTCCCATTATGTGCTACAGTCACTCCTTTAAATGAAACCTAAAGTATATTTTTAAATAAGGTTTAAAAGCATAATTTGAGTCACCTAAGCAGTTTCACCAATATATCTACACCAGTTAATGCAGAAAATCACAAATTAAACAAAGCCTCAGTCTGGTATCAGACAGCAAATCCATCTATGTGCAAACCAAGTCTCCAGTTTAATTCCACAGCCAGGATGATTCTCCCTCCTCCATCAGTCCACACACAGCAGCAAAGAGCACTCAAGGACAAGCAGAGGCACCACACTGCACCTGCATTTGTCAACACCTCTGGAAACCTGCATCAGCTTCCTCCTGAGCTGCGCAGCAAAAGATGAACAAGAGTTACATGAAAAGCCAGGCAGGGAAGTTTAAAAAAATGGAAATGTGTTTATATAAGCAGAAAACACTTCAGAAACTTTATTTACCCTGCAAGGAGGTGGTGGTAGTGGCAACTTTGATCAGAAAAAGCCAGTACGAAAAACAGGAACTTAAAAATGCATGTCCCTTCAGATGAACAAAAAAGGACTGTTTCAGATCTAAAGTTGCTTCAATTATAAAACAGTTCATCAGTGAGAAGAGCTTCCCAAAAATTATCACAAAATGTATCACTGTAAACACAGGTGAGAATTTTTGTAGAATCCCAGATTGTTTTGGGTTGGAAGAGACCTTAAAGATCATCCAGCTCCAACCCCCTGTTATGGGTAGGGACAGGGACACCCTCCACTGGACCAGGTTGCTCCAAGACCTATCCTTTTATTCTACTCTCTCAAAAGGTTAAATTTAAGCAGAACTACAGCCTGTTTATTCAAGGATGTCCAACAGTCCACATTAAACAATGCTCACATAACAATTCACAGTGGCTTCTTTCAGCACTGAAGCCTTCAAATTAACCAATTCCTTTATTTAATGGTAGACAATGGAAAATTTACAGATAAGATGTTGACAGAAATGTCAAAGTGACTACTGTAACAACAGTGAGGGACAGTCCTTAGAGTTTTGTCTAGTTAAATTTAAAAAATGCATCAGATATTGCAAAATCCATTCAATCTGTAAGACAAAGTCTTGCTCAGCTGAGGATTCACCAGGCTGCACTTCCTTGCTAGGGAGTAGCAAACACCCAGGAAGCCTTTGGTTAGTATGATATATTCTATTTACACATACACAGCTACCAGAAACCCCATCCAAAACTGCCATACCACACAGCATTCAATGTCAGCTACAAATCTTTCACTGCTACTGAGCTCAGCCACCGACAGTTCGTGTCTCTGCTGTTCCTCCTTCCATTTACATCGTTTTAATCAAATGACTTTTCTGAGAGGTCACAGCTGCCCATCCCCAGCAGGCAATCCCAAAGGAGGAGAGATTTAAGGGCACCAGGCCACTGCCACCTGCCCTCAGTGACAGTCACCCCCGCAGCCAGGGAGCAGAGCCAGGCTGGCTGCAATGACACTGCTGGAACAAAGTCTTCAGGGTACGACTCAAAGTTAGAGAACAAAGGGGCACCAAGAGGAAAGGGCCAGGACATGAACCTCAAAACATTAACAAGACACCAGATAAGTCAAACAAAAGCTCCTGACAAACGCAGCAACAAACACCCTGACACTATTCAGGTACTTTTTA
Source organism: Orthonyx spaldingii (assembly GCA_013397795.1). NCBI lineage: Eukaryota > Metazoa > Chordata > Aves > Passeriformes > Orthonychidae > Orthonyx > Orthonyx spaldingii. The sequence goes on along the minus strand of VZTJ01001561.1, from coordinate 198,276 downwards.
CTGCATTCAGCATCTCTTTAACTCCCTCCAGCCCCACGTTCCAAGAAACAGATAATGAGCCATTACTTTGACAGGACTTCAAACAAAGCTGCTTTCTTTTTTTCTTCAAAAAGAATTAGAATATGAATGTTTCTGCTTCCCCAAGAAATCCAGAGCCTTTTGTGAACAGATGATGCTACGAGCAGATGTACACAAGCAGATTCACAATCAAGCAGATGATCTCTTCTTTACCAGCCATCTTGACCTGTCTGGCTCGATTTACATAAACTGTTTCTATTCACTACAACATTGATTATGTAAACCTCGACAAAATGTTAACCAAACACACGCTGCCACATCACTGACAGCACAGACGTAGCACAGTGCTGGGAGAAGGTTATTGGGAATGTGTTTGCTGCACCGACCGACACAAAACGCCTTGGGCTTCGCTGGGGCTCGCATTGGGCGCAGACTGAGCAATCACAACTATTGCAAGACAATAAGGGACGTGCCCTGCTGCGAGAGCCACCTCCTGCCAAAAAAACGCCTCCCCCTCCATTTAAAGGTCAAGGTACAGCAACCCCACTTCACTACTGCGAAGGCAGAGCGAGAGCAAAAGATAAAGGGAAAGTTTTGTCATCTTAAAAACAGGAGCTCAGCAGTTTGCCAGGTATGCCAATCCCTTTGTTCATCATCCTTTTCACCACCTAATTTAAAAGTCTCACAGTTCAAGACACAAGTTATTCATCAACATCACAATCAAGGCTTCTTTAAAAAAAAAAGCAACAACCCACACAGTATCTCAAAACAG
>VZTJ01001561.1:181371-194388 GCA_013397795.1 Orthonyx spaldingii | reverse complement strand
GGCCCGGCCGCTCTTAAAGGGGCCGCGCACCGGCGGCCGCGGCTCGGGGGTGCGGGCCAGCGCGGGGTCCCGGGCGGGGAGGGGGCTCTGGGTCACTTCAGCCTGGGTTCCACTTCACCTGCGGCGTTCCAGATCCCCTCCTGCCCCTGGGGCGTGTCCAGATCCCCTCCTGCCCCCGGGGCGTGTCCAGATCCGTGGGGAGGCTCTAGATCGCACCTGCCCCAGGTTTGGGTCGCTGCGGGGCTGCGTCGCCTCCTGTCTGGGCCGGGGGTTCTGAATCCCCTCCCCGAGGCTTTAGGGATCTGCGGAGAGCTCCTGGGTCACCTCCTGCCCCACAGGGAGGGGGCTCAGCCGTCCCCACCCCCTGCACCTTCCCTGGGGTCTCAGCAATGGGGCACCACCGTCAGCTGCTCCTGTGGTGCTCTCCTGTCCTATCTCCCGTTTCCCATCCCTGGATCCCACATTCCAGCCTCTGCTGTCCACTGTCGCCTTCCGAGCGGACAGAAATGCCCCTACCCCCTTTGTTCTTTAATGGTCCCTCACGTCCTTCCCGACCCAACCCATTCCATGACTTCCAAGATTTTTTCCCCCATCCTCCTGCTACCTCAGTGTCTCCCCCACCACCATCCCCTTCTCTCCTGCTTTGTCCTCTGCACCTGACTAAAGCCCCAAACCAACAAAGATTGGCTTGACATTAATCCATGCCGAGGACAGAAATTGTCATTAGCTGATATTTGAGGTCTCCAACCCATTACCAAAGACAAAAGCAACGGTGAAAAGCATCCACCTTTGCTGAAGAGCATCCTTGAGGCCGGCACAGTCAGACTCAGGACCCAGCTCCTCCTGCTGAAATCTTTCCCTCTGCCAGAAATTGTATTTAGCTATTAATTTTCCCTGTAATGTTATTTTTCTGTCGTTCTGGTGAAGAGGTGAAATGGAAAAACACAACCAATCTCGAAGGGCTGCAAAATGGAGATCTTCCCAGGGGCTGTGTGAAGAAGACAAGATTTTATTAAAGACAGGGAGCTGAATTATTACAGATTTATCTTCTTTATTGCTCTAACAAAATAGAAAAGAAAGCCGGGCCGTAAGTCACTGTCAGAGGAAACAAATACATCCCCAAAAACAGTGTGGAAAACAAAGCTCCTGGCTGCATCCTCTTCAGCTTCTGCACTTCTCCCCTGAAAGCAAGACCTTCGCAGCAGCCTGGCTTTCACACGGTATTAACAAAATCCAATACTCTGCCAAAAATTGCTCCCCAGGAGCTTAGCTCAGATGGGCTTCCACAAGTCAGCAACGTGGCTGGACTTGGAGCATCTTCTGCTGCTCCCACTCAGGGATGGAGGGATGAGGAGGGACCTTGAAGGTCTGATTTTGCCCCTTTTTTCAACTTCCACGTTCTCTAACACTGCTCTCATTGGAAAACAGGGGCAAGTTGGGCAGTTCTGCACCCTTTTCCCAAACCTGCACATTTTTTTTCTACCACACAACCCAGGGCATTTGCTGTCATTAAACACAGAAGTGACTCCCACTCCATGACTACAGAAAATGCACCGGTTTGCAGTGCTGAAAAAAAATTATTAAATACAGAAAATGCTCCTCTTGGCATTGCTGAAAAATGACCGTGCAGGAAAAAGATCCTGGTGGGATTCACAGGGGAATATTGACATCTGTGGTGTTCGTAGGAGGTGGATGAGCTGTGCTGGGATGAGGAGGCTCTCACCTGCCGTGTACCTGTGGTGGGACACTGTGACATCATCCCTGAGCTTGGGATGATCCCGTATTTCTTTCCTTGGAAACGTGCTTCATTTGTCCATGTCCAATCTCCTCATTCTGCCCACGGGGTGTTTTAGGCTGAGGGAAGATCAGCCCCAGCCCCACAAGGTGTTCTGAGGGCTGCTGGGTCCTTCCTGCCTGAATTTTAGGTTTTTCTCATTTCAATTCCCACGGACCAATAGCTGCCAGCACTGGAAACCTGTTTAGAATTGTTTCACTTTTAACATGTTTGCATTTAATGAAGCAGAGCCAGGAGGAGGAAGCAGCTCTGCCACACATTACACAGTTCCCTGTCCCACACAGATCCCAGCCCCAAATCCCAGCCTCTCTATTTCCCCCAGCTCCAAAAACTCCTTTTGCAGCTGGTGAGAGCAACACTTGGCTGGCATTTTCCCCCAAAGCCATTGAAATAATTGAGAAATATACCCACAGCTGCATTCTGCTGTTTTTCAGCTCAAAATATCTTTCCTGTTTGGATTTGGGATGTCTCAGGGTGGCTTTTCAGGGCAGTGGTGGGAAGTTTGGTTGTTTACCACTGAAAGTGGGACTCACAGATACCTTGGAGCTCCTTCTAGGCTTCATCAACACTGACAGAGGGATTTTGCTCCCAGGTTTAGCACAAGCAGCTGCTTGGCTGGTTGGAGGAATATCCAGCCAAGCCAGGCGAGCATTAAAAATCAATATTTGAAAAAAAAAACCAAAAAAAACCCAAACATGAAGAAATAGTACATGCCCATTTATTTTTAAAATGCAATAAAAAGTTATTTTAAATGCAGGAAGATTAATAAGGCTCTAATTCAGCAAAGTACTTCCAGATGTGCTGGACTCTGAGTGTGCTTCAGGGCTTTTATGAATCGGGGGTTAGGGAACGGGCTGCACAAGTACTGAAAGAGGTTTTTAAAGTTAAAAAGGGGAGATTTAGATGGGATATTGGGAAGGAATTCTTCCCTATGAGGGTGGGGAGGCCCTCGCACAGATTCCCAGAGAAGCTGTGGCTGCTCCTGGATCCCTGGAATTGTCCAAGGCCAGGGTGGATGGGGCTTGGAGCACCCTGGGATAGTGGAAGGTGTCCCATGGCAGGGAGCTGGAATGGGATGAGCCTTAAAGTCCTTTCCAACCCAAACTATTCTGGGATTCTCTGAGTCTAAACAGCCCCTGAATCACACCTGCAGCTCACACTGCACGTGACACTCGTGGCACATGGGACTGGAGCATAAATAGGGATGAAGGTTTCCTTTCCCAGTCCCCAATTGTCACTGTTCATGGAGAGAATTCCAGGACTGGGATCAGGTTCGTGTTCAGCCATCGGTGTGGATGGTTGGAGCTGGGAAAATTAAACTCTGGGGTTGCAGCAGCCTGGATTTGGTGCTCCAAAGGAGGGGAATAAACCCCAGGAAAGGAGAAAAACTCTGTCAGCTCTAAGGTCAGGATCAAGCAGGTATCACTGGGCTGGGTGATCCCTTTCAGGCAAACCTTTCAGGCTGGAAAGTCTCCAGCTGGCAGGTGAGTGAGGCTCTCAAGCAGCCCCCGAGTAGAAATAGCAGAAGAAAGAGCAGCAGGTGTTTTAAAAGTAGATTTGGTGAATAAACTACAGGACAAATAAGATGGGATTGTTCATGATGCTGCAATTCCAAGCTTAGCATGTTTGGGGGAGCCTGTCAGGGGTTTAATGCCTAACTTAGGTCGGGTTAAAATAGATTTGCTTTTCCTTACCCCATTTGGGAATCTCTCCTATTGTCTTAACTTTCCACCACGGCATGTAATGGTCTTGATTCATAGTAGCAGCTAAAACTTAGAGAGGAGAATTGCATTAAAAAATAAGTGGAAGGGCTAAAAGGATAAAATACTTTCAAATAGCCTGGTAGCAGCTTAAATACATGGCACAGGCTCCAGCTTAATATGTAACACTCCTTAATAAAGACCCTAAAGGGTTTTTTAAAAGCAAAGAGGTTGAGTAGCAGAGTGGGGAAGGCTATTAGGAACAGAAAAGGTAGCTGTCAAAAATGAGGGAAATAGAACATAGCACAAACACCGGCAAATATAAAACCACAGCAAGGCAAGTGGAGAAGATATTTCAAAGCAGTTTACCAGAGGCATAAAAATGCTCATAAAAGCATAGCAGAGACAGAAAGGCAACCAGGGACTCACTGGGACCAGCAGGCAGTGAGAGTGAGAAGATGGGGGTGAAATAAAACACTGGTGGGTCAAGTAAATGAGCTCCCCATGTGTCTGGGCTTGAGACTCCCACAGCAAAACCCTCCTTGTCTGCAGGGGGTCTGATGAGCTCCTTAAATACAAGTGTCACCAAGAGAGGTTTGGGACTAAAAAGCTAAATTGACACAGGAGCAAATTTCCAGAGTGAGATGTCACTGGCCCAAGACTTGGAAAGAGATTCAAATGCAATGATATGAATAATTTTATTTGTAGAATTATATTCTACAAAATATTGTGCAAATATATTATTCTCTATTTATATTTGTATAATTACATGAAGGATTTCATTTGTCTGTAGGCTGAGAAATAACAAATTTGCAACTGAAGAAGCGAGTTTGAGAACTTAAACTTTAGGAGTTGAAGCCTGACTTGCACTACACGAATGAAAACACAATCAAATTCGGGTAAATATGGATACCTGGGAAGATCTGATGCACCAGGGAAAGGGCAATAGGAAGTTTTTAAAGCAGGAAGTCAAAGTTTATAACACATTCACACCCCTGGAAGCAGTCAGTGAATCTGTTGGAGGAGGTGATTGCACGTGTATCACATACCTGGGGTTCAGCAAAGCCTCAGCACCACAAGAGCTGTCAAAGAGATAAAAGTTGCAGGAGATAAAGAAAGGGCTTCCTGGATTAGCAGCTGAGACAAGAGAAACCGAAGGCTGTGAATCAGTTTTCGTTTTCACAGCGGGGAGAGGTTATTGCTGGGATTTTGTGGTATCGTGGGGCCCTGGCCAGGCTGCTGACTTCTAATGGGAAAGTTTGCTGACAAGCCAAAAAAAAAATATTTAAGCTGACTGCAAGGAGTTCTAGAAGGACCCGGCAAGAAAACGTCCAAGAAGTACATCCAAGATGACCTTAGCCGTATCTGTCTGATGGCTGGCTCTAATTGAGCCATTGTCATTCCAGAAAGGCATCCCGAGGTGTCACAGGCACTGCAGCTCCTTCTCTTGAAAGATCAGCTCAGGGAACAATCCAAGTCTAACACACAAAATGTGCCCCGATGGTTCTGTGCATCTTTTACAGCAACGTGGGTTGTTCCAGAGGGATAAATGTCCCTTTCCCTGTGCCCCACAGCCCACCCCCTTCCCTGGAACACCAGCACTGTGCACTCACTTTGCAGCTCAGTTCCTGAAGGATTTGTGTTGGCTGAGGGGGAATAAAAATAAACACCTTTTGTGTGTGTGTGCCAAAATCAGACCACTGGCATCCCAAATCCTGGTGTTGCCTTTGTTGCACTTTTCCCAGGATTATTCGGGTCCATCCACAGCTCCAGCTCCTGCTGAGGACCTACAGCCCCTCTCAAATCACCACATCCCTCTATGCTATCCCAGTTGCTCTTCTGGGAATGGACTTTTGCTCTCCAGGATGTCCCACCTTTTTGCTTTAAAATTTTGCCTCCATTTGAACGGTAACACAAACACGGTGGTGGGATGCAGAGGATGGGCAGAGTTTCCCTATAATTTACTTGTACCTAATTTAGGGGAGATTCTGCTACTCCGACCTTTCTCCCAGCAGACAAAGCTGGTGAGTCTGGATCCCTGGGCTTCGACCACATCATCCTACTGCAGGATGGGTCCCCATCCCCCAGGAGAGCAGCTTCCAGAGCAGATGGCTGTGTCCCCATCCACAAAGAGATATTCAGCCATCTCATAAATCAACCAGGCTTCCCCCAACCAAACACAATGAGAGCACCCAAATCGTTGCAGAGTATGAGGTAGGAGAGGAGCTCTGAATTGCAGGCACTGGGGCTCGGGCAAAGCGCAGATCTGTGGTCTCAGCCTGGCTCTGGTGTGAAAGGCTCCCGTGGTGAGGGTTTGTCATCCAATTGCTCTGACCACTGAAAGCCTCCTCTAGCTGCTGGTATCACATAACCAATTTTTATTAACTGAGGAATCCACTTTTCAGGGGTGCTCGAGGAGTTTCAGGAGGATGGGAGCCGTCGGTGTCAGCACCGTGAAGCTCAGACCCGAAACTTCCCCAATTTGCAGGTGCCAAAATATCTCACCCACCAGCAAGGCATGAGCACCCACAAAGACACTTTAAAATCAAACACCACTTGGACATATGTCTGCTATGGAGAATGAAATGCATTTTAGAAATTATTGCATTTTAGAAACGAGAGACATTCCCCCAGCTCCTATCCAGGCAGCAGACAATCAGCAGGTTACAGAAACCTCCTCCACATCTCCAGTGTGATCCAGCCTGGGCTGTTCCCAGCAGGATTCAGCTCCACAGACAAAAGCACTGAGCCCGTGGGAGCCCTTGTGTCCCCAAATTCCTCATCACTGCCTTTGGCAGTGTTTGCAGCACGGATACACATGGTTTTGGAAGAGAAGGAAAACTCTCTGGGATGTGGTGGGACAGAAAGGACAGTGGGATCTTGGTGGGACGTTGTGTTTTTTAAGGAAGTTTTTTATGATGAGGGTGGTGGAGCACTGACCAGGCTGACCAGAGAGGTGGTGGATGTGGACCAGCACTGAAAAGATTCAGGGCAGAGGTTGGACAGGGCTCTGAGCAGCCTGATCTAGTTGAAGATGTCCCTCCTCATTGCAGGGGGCTTAGACAAGATGACCTTTAAGGGTCCCTTCCAGCCCAAACTGCTGTCTGAGTTCGTTCTGTGGTTCATAACAACTTGGGAGTTCTGTCTTCGTGGGCAGCAGGACCTGGCAATCCATCATTTCCTCCTCTACATCTTGTTGGGGTAAAGAGGTGCCAGGTCATACCTGAATATGTTAAAAGCAGCACTTGGCCTCTAAAGTGTATACACCAGTAAAGCCTTAGAACTCCCTCCCAGCATCTGACATTCTTTTCTCTGCTGTAATTTACTGAGTGCATTGCCAGGTGCCCCTGGCAGGCTTCCAGGCTGCCTTCAGCCAGCCAGTGCATAAACTCAAGAGGAAAAAAAAAATAAATAAAGGCTGTTACAGCCCCCAAAACCCTTGAAATCTGAGCGAGAGCCGGGGGAAAGGAAGAAAAAACCCACAACAAACACACCACCAAAAAGCAGCGACCACCATCGGCGCGCAGATGTCGGGAGGATGTGGCACAAGGAGCGACATCCTGCAGCATCCTGTGGAACCAGCGTGCAGCTCCCAAAATCCGGAGCGCTGCCTTCCTGCCGGCCGTGGGAGCCTGTGCTGCAGAGATGGTTCTAGATGGTCACTCCTCCTCCGCCCGCTCCGTCTGGGTAATTAGTAAGTCATTAGCTTCACAAGCTGAAAGGCTCGGTGTTGTCGGGAGCGGCCGCGATTCCGGTGGAGTTGTCTTTATGACGGGCGCTTCAGCAGATGGACGGCTGGAACGGCGTTCCTCGGCAATCAGGTAATGGCTGAGAAACACCGTCCTGGTGGGCCTCTGATTGCCCCTGGAATCGTTAGGGGATGGAGATGCCTTGTACCTCATCATATAATGTTTTTCCTTTACAAAGGAGCCGAGTTGTCACGGGAGAGCCTGAGCTCCTCGCCTTTTCGGCGGGTCAAAGGCACTCGCGTGGCTGAGATTTACCAGTTCTGTTCAAGGAGGGAGGATTTTGTATGGAAACACCAGAAGAACCTGTGGAAAGGTCGTGATGCGGGTTTTTTTGGTACGAAAAGAGCACGCACATACCTGCTGTTGCCATTCAGAGACAGAAGATGAATGAGGAAAGCCTTTGAGCTGAAAGAAAATCAACACGGATTCATTGCTATCATATACAGAGAGTACATCCAACCCCGGCAACAGAAAATACATTAGTGAAGGAATCAAAAGCACAGGAAACCACTTGCTAATAAAAATCTCCATCTGCCTTCTGGAGTGAAGGAGTCCTCGGATCCGATGTTTTAGTCAAATCCATGCATCCAGGAAAGCAAAAGCAACCTCATAAATCCACATCTGGTGGCGGCAAAACCACAGGGTTGTGGAATGGTTTGGTTTGGCAAGGGACCTTAAAGCCCATCATGTTCCAACCCCCTGCCATGGACAGGGACACCTTCCACTATCCCAGGTTGCTCCAAGCCCCATCCAGCCTGGCCTCGCCCCAAAAGTTTTCATTTCACAAGGTTCACTTTATGTATTATTTTATTTATTTTGTGTTTTGTTGGCCTGATTTTTGGGAAGAGATGGGAACAGAGCCATAGGAAGCCTCCTCATCCAAGGACTGACCCAACCTGCACCTCATTAGCGAGGCCCTACACAGCCAAACCCTCTGCTTGTCCCATCTGCAGCAGCTGAAGCCTCGGTGACCTCAACCCCCCCACCTGGGATCCCCGACCCTGCCACGGCTGCTTATAAATCTTTACATTTGAGACACGGGGTGATCGATGATTCCAGGATGCAAATGGAGCATATGGAGACTATAGCAGGCAACACAAAGGCAGAAGCCACAGGCCATTTCCATGAGCAGGAAGAGAAAGAGCTGCTAATTATGCAAAGGTCATTGACTGAGCATGGTGCTACATTTAAATATTTCAGCGTGTCTTTGCCTGGATCCTCTCAGAAATGTTGTGTTCATGTGGGAAATGCTCCTCTGTTTTGGGGAAGATAAGGAAACACAGAAAAAGTGCAGATGTCTCTGTTTCGTGCCACATGAGAACTTTAAAGCAGAATCAACCGTCCTGAGGGCTTTGGGGTTCTTTTTTTTTTTTTTTTCCCTCTCCCTGTAGTTATTTATTCATGCTTTGACTCCTGGTTACTCCACACAGTTTCCAGCGTGAAGTTGAGATAAACATTTGTACCTCCCAAAATTCACCTCATCTCTGTTCCTCGCTGACGGATGCAGTGATGGCAGCTCGATGCTGCAGGGTGTCACCTCCACCCCAGCCACCCTGTCACCTCCTCTGTGCCCACAGGCCATGGCTGGCACGGTCAAGGCGAAGGAGACAAAGTTTGACTTTTATTCTTTCCCCTCCTCCTCTTTTGAAATGTGTAACAGTGAGAAGGGACATTGTCCGCAGGTCCGTGGGAAGCACAAAGCCATGGCTGTGCTGACCTCCTTATAAAAATTCAAGCCTGTCCTCATTTTTCCTGGAGGTTTTGGTGGTTTGCATACACGGATCTTTGTCCTCCCCCACACCCAGCCCCAGCACTGCCCAGTCCGAGAGCCTCCAGTGCAGCCCAGCCCTGCTGCCCACACCAGCAAATCCTGACAGACCCAGAAAAAACTGCAACAATCAGGGAGAAACTTTGAAAATTCTGTCTTGGAGAAAATAAAAACCCTGCTTTTATTTCCAGTGATGCTGTCAGTTCAGTTCAGTGAAGCTCAGTTGCCAGGGTTGACAACTCAGCTTTTCCCAAAATCAAGCCCCTGAAGCCTCTCTGGCCGGTCTCTCATCACTGCAAGCACAGGGATGGGCAGGATGCTGGGTGTGTAATTTGGAGATTTTCACTTAAATAGATTCTCTCTGACCACTGAGGTCCCTGGATGGAGTCTGTGAATTTTAAAAAGGATTAATGCTGTGGGAGCCTTCATCCAGATGCCCCCCAAAGAGGTTTTGACCTGGTTATGTGCTGAGTACTTTGCCCTCCTAAACCTACCGCTTCAAATCCCTTTTGCTTTCCTATTTCCAGCCCTATTGTTTGGGGGTTTTACCCCCTTTCAGGCATTTAAATATTGAGCTCACTACTGGTATTAAAATTTTTTAAAATTTTGTTGATTTAACAACCCCACACTTACATTTTTTTACTTATTATATTTATATATATATATATATAATATTATAGATTTTTATCTTTATTGTGTTGTTTGTACATTATATTTATATTGGGAGGATGGATGCCCCTAGTTACACAGGAGAATTCCTGTTCATGGGGAACACTGAGCTTCACCCTGGGATGTGCATGAAGGGTCCTCACCTCTCCCCGTCTCCTGGCAGCATTTTTGGGTTGATGCAGGGTCCATCTGCTCTGCTCCTCTCTAAAAATTTGGGATTTAAGCAGTGTTTGGGAGTTACACCATTGGTAAATACGTGGGATACGCTGGGTTTCTTCCCTTAGCCACAAGCAGGATTAAGGCCAAAGAGCTTCTTCCTGCCAAAAACAGGGAGAATAATCCTGTCATAAGCCATTAATATGGAGCTGTATTGGCACTTGGCAGCAAACCACCAAACCCACAAAGTTGTGTTTAATTTGCTGTTAGAGGACAGGCTGAGTCTTCTTCACTCAATTATACCGAGAACGACATTTCAGCACCAGGCCCTGGAAAGAGGCCACCCCTCAGCTCTCCATGACTCCACATCTCCATCCCGGGATCACTGGCGTTGCCCATCCATTGCTGCTCTCATGGAAATTCCAAGATTTGTTAGGATGGGCTTTGAGCAATAAATCCCTGGGTTTTCCATTCATGCAGGTGCTGCCGTGGGAAGCAGAAGGTGTTTCCAATTCCCCCGAGAGCCAACCCAGCCCTGGCACCCATCTCATTTTGGCCCCATGCCCATGGCAAAGTAGCAAAGAACAAGCAGAAACCACCCCAAAACATCATCCAGGTTGGATTTTTGACTTTCCACAAGGTTTGTTCTCCCTCCTCCCATCCCAGCCCGCAGGTCCCCGTGTGAGCCGGGCTCCCTGACGGTGCTGGGCTTTGCCTGGTGACTTCCTGCCTTCCCTGGCTTCCCATCGGACACAAAGCCCTCCCCCATCATCCAGGATGTCATTTTCTATTTTTACCCAAATCCCTTTAACTTTTTGACATTTTTAAGGCAGCAACCTGGAGGAAATAGATTATCCCGCCGGTGGTACTGCGGGGCTCCAGTCCTTGGTTAAGAAGATAAAACTCCTTCTTCTCAGAGTTCATCACATTCCTGAACTGTCTGTGACTCCTAAGTCACAAAAGAGTGAATAAAATGCCCATGAGCTTTTGTTCCATAAAATTTTATGATGAGTCATCATATCCTTCTTGTGTATGGGGAACAAAAAACAAGGAATGTCTCTCGTTTTAATACAGACAGCCTGGGAGACAGCTGCAGCCTTTTATCTCAGCTCCTTGGATGTCTCTTGGCTTCCTCAAGTCCCATCTGAGTCTGGAAGCTGTTTAGATGTCCCAACGTTGTGTGGGGATATGAAAAGTGGGGCAAAAGGATGCACTGAGGGTCTTCCACAAACTGCACTCATCAACACAGGGACCACGGCTGGTATTTTGTCACAGAGTCACAGAATGGTTTGGGCTGGAAAGGACTTTAAGATCAACTCATTCCACCCCCTTGCCAGGGGCAGGGACACTTTCCACTATCCCAGGTGGCTCCAAGCCCCATCCAACCTGCCCTTGAACACTTCCAGACTTGGGGCATTCACAGTTTCTCTGGGGAACGTTTTCCATCGTTGTCCTCACACATTGTGCACAATCTGAGTTTGATATTTCCTTCTTTTGGTTCTGTAACTGCAGGGTCTAATCCTGCTTTTAATTTTGGCCTATATTTTTTTGCCAAACAAACTTGCTGTTAGGTCTCACTTCTCCTCTGTTTCCAGCACCTGGAGACGTGCAGAACAACCACCGCCTTAGGAATATTTTGAAGCAACAAGAGGAGAAACTCCAGAGCGGCTCCAGGGAGAACGCTCCCACGTTCCTGAGATTCCTCTTCCAACGCTCCTCAGACAGACTCACAGTTTTATTCGCAAAAACTGGGAATGCTTCCAAATCCCAGCCTGTAAAGCCTTCCACAAAAAAAAAAAAAAAAAAAAAAAAAAAAAAAAAAAAAAAAAAAAAAAAAAAAAAAAAGAAACAAAATAACAAAGCAACAGAGGAAAACCACATTTTCCCCCACTGCGGAGCAGGAGACCCTTGCAAGCAGCAAAGCCCCTGCAGACGTGCCCGTGTGAAGGGCAGCGTGCTGTGAGCCTTCACCACTGATCTGATGCTTCCCAGGAAGCGTGCAGGGCCCAAGATTTCAATTTGCAAGCACAGCTCTGGGTTGTGTCTCCAAGGATAACATGCTCTTCATCCACAGGAAAATTCAAGGCGGGAATAAACAAGGTTTGCTGGGAGCCCTGGCAGAGCAGGGTCCCCTGGCAGAGCTCTTGAACATGTTTTTCTTGTGTTGGTGCCCCCTGGATGACAGACTCTTGGATTTGCCCCTATTTTCCCAGCAAGTGGAAAAAATAAGATAGAAAAAGAGGGTGTTTCTGCTTGTCAGGGGTAGGGCACAGGTAACTCCTCACACCTGCAGCCAAGCCAGCTGGGCAAGCACAGGTTCGATGCCAACACTTGGGCTGATGTGAGCAGCAGTGGAAGAACCCTTTTTAGTGGTGTAAATTTGCCACATGGGTTCGGGGTTTTGTGGCAGAGGTTTGACTTTTTGCTCTTTATTTTCCCACTGGAGCTCAGAAAAAACATTGACCTTGAGCAGTTTCCCTCCTCTCCAAGATCTCCTCTTTGTCTTGGTCAGTTACTGCCAGTGACACCGAGAGAAGAGGGGAAAGAAAAGCTGAAACAATATATATTACATTGTTTTAACCTCATTGTGCACATCCTGAGCACTCCTTCTGCTGCTCAGGGAGACAAATGAACTCTGCCTACTCTCCCTTCCCAGATCTGATCTCCAGCTTGCTGCAGCCTCTCCTGGAGCTGCAAACGCTCAGACCCAGGGGTGACAGCTCCCCACCCAAAGGATGGCAGATGGGTGGCACCGATGGCCAACCTGCTTTCCAAGGACAGGCTGGTCCCACAGGAGCTGAGACAGGGCCAGAGGCAGCTCGGTCTGTCTGCTGAGCCGAGCAGCCTCGCCGCTATAAGCAATTAGCGTTCGTGCAGAGAGGTCTGACAGACCCTGTTTTGCAAATGCTGAAGTGTTGACACTTCCCAGCAAGGTGCATCTTGTGTTATTGGCAAAGAGAAAACTAAAACTAAAATTGCAGGGTTTTCCTGCCACATCTTCCCGTTGCTCTTACTCAGGAGTAGCTCAGTGCTGATGTCCGTGCTGCTGTGATCTGCAATCACAAGATTATGGAATAGTCTGGGTTGGAAGAGGCCTTAAAGCCCATCCAGTTCCACCCCCTGCCACGGCAGGGACACCTTCCACTAGACCAGGTTGCTCCCACCTGGCCTTGGACACTT
>VZTJ01001561.1:145907-181349 GCA_013397795.1 Orthonyx spaldingii | reverse complement strand
ACCTTAAAGATCATCTTGTTCCAATCCCCCTGGGATGGGCAAGGACACCTTCCACTATCCCAGGTTGCTCCAAGTCCTGTCCAACCTGGCCTTGGACATTTCCCTGTCTCCCATGCTAAAATCTCAGTGCCTTTGACAGCTTCCCCTCCTGGGTGCTTCTACTGCTGTAGCTTTGAATTCTTTGAAGTTTGAGCCTCCTGACAAACAGCACGCTGGGTACCCCCCACCTCCACAGCCAAATCCTTGCCGTTGCAGCCAAGCCCTGCTGGAGATGTTATCAGGAAAGGGAATTATTTGCTCCTGGAGAACGTACTTGTGCCTCGCAGCTATGGGGCTGCACAAATATGTGGAGTGTTGCCGATAACTCACCGAGGGAAGTCTGGAAAACGGACTCTGCAAAGAAATAATTCTGCTTGTAGTCTCCTATTTTACGTATTTCTGTTTCCTTCCTTTTTCTCCCCCCGCTCCCCTCCCCATTCCATTTACACCTAAATGGGGTCTTTGTTTTTTCTGAGTTAATATTTAGTCACTGGTTCCCATTCAAGGCTCCTGGCTAAGTTTCTCACAGCAGGGGCATTCTCAGGGGAGAGCTGGGTCCGAGCAGGACGTGGATCCGGTGCCACGCAGCAGCTCCAGGTATTCACAGACCACACTGGAAATGGCTTTGACATATGGATTTGTAACTGAGGGATGCAAACCTGTTCATTACCAGCACAAAGAAATAAATAGCACATCCTATATTACAGAAAAACAGAATCATTTAGGTTGGAAAAGACCTCTGGAGCCATTGAGTTCAACCTATGACTGTCACCACCTTGTCACCAGACCAGAGCATTGAGTGCCATGTCCAGTAGTTCCTTAAACATCTCCAGGGACAGTGGCTCCAGCACCTCTCTGGGCAGTTCATTCCAATGCTTAACGACCCTTTCCATGAAGAAATTCCTCCATATTTGGTATAACAGAAATCCAGGATCGAGCCCACTTTAGAGGTGATTTATCTGGTGTCACCATCAGACTGAAAGTTCACACAGCTTTAGTTAAAGAGACACTTCCCAAAGACCCTGCTCAAACAAGGATGTGTTTCCAGCTCATCATTTTAGATCCTCCCAGAGACTTGCATTAACTCCAGGAACGGACAAGGGATGCTGTCCATGAAGGGATTGATTTCCACTGAGGTATCAGCCCCTCTTTGTTCAACTCCTGTCAGAGCAGCCGTTGGTGCTCCGTTGATTTACAAGGCTCCAGCTCTCCTCATCATCACTTTCTCTTGCCTTTTGCACTGAAGCTACAAGAGGATATGTTTGCTTCTAGGCTTGTCTGTATGCAGAAGTATTATGGTCTTATCTGCCAGCTGAGCTACAGCAGCTGGAACCCAAAGCTTGTAGTTATTTCAATATAAGACTCTGTTACATCACATCCTCTAAACTGGATTTAATTTCTGTTTGTAAATAAGCAGATACTTTAAGCAGGGGGAGAAAAAGATATTTATAGGCTTGAGTGAAGCTCTGCTTCGACTGACACTGAAATAAATACAGGTGGGGTTACAACCTATAAACACAGCAGTTTTTCTAACCAAGGACTGTAAGGTGAGACCTCAGACTGATTCCATCCAACCTAATTCACACAGCTGCATGGACTTTTGGGGTTTGTTTTGTTTGCTCCAAGCATTTCCTGCTTTTGCTCAAGTCAGCTGGGAATGGGACTTGGCTGAACGGCAGGATCTGACTTCCCATGGAGCAGCAATGGTTGAAAATCCAGGATGCAGAGTTGGGTACAGCTCTTGGGTGAAGACAAGAAGGTATCAGTCACCATCTGACTGCCTTGCCTGCTTTGCTTGGCAGAATTGTCTGCACCTTATGCCAAGAATTGCCAAGAAAATAGAAATCCTGGAGAGGTTATGCAGAAAAACAGATTCATCTTTGGTGTGGGAACACCAAGAGTTGCCCATGCCACAGATGGTCCCAAATTATCAGCCCACACAGCACCAGGATGGAGGTGGGCTTTATTGTGACCAGGAGAAAAGCAGGGAAGAGCTTGAGGGGAGAAAGGGAGAGGAAGACACACGCGAGGAGCTGTTGGGTGCAGGATACGCGCAATGGTGGCCAAGGAGCTCCGGAGGGTTTGTGAGGATTTACAGTCATGGAGTGGGCTGGGCTGGGAGGGACCGTTAAAGATGATCCAGTTCCACTCAGTCCCAATATCATCCCCTGAGGGGACACCACGGAATGATCTCCACGTGGACACTGAGGCATTGACTGCAACACTTTGGACATGATGATCCAGGCAATTTCTTCTCTTAGGGAACGACCGAATTTGTGCTTGTCCTAGAGACAAGGTGTGAGCAAAGAGAGGGGACCCATGGTCAGAGGCCTCTTGCTTAAATAACTGTTGGAAAGAGGGTTTTCCAGGCATGTTCTGCACCAGCATCCAGCCCATTCCCAGCCACCCCAGAGGCACAGACACCCACCAGGCCCTGCTTCCCTCTGTGGGCCCCCTCTCTGATGGCAAATGCCAGCAGAGCAATGCCCTCTTCTCCCTCTTTCCAGCATGGCTACATTTCCTTGGCACATCAGCATTTTTCAAAGTGAAATACCAGAGGGACCCAGCCCTACATCCCCTTTCTGTGGGGAGATTTTGAGCAGACCACGGTGAGATGTACCGGTGTCCTTCAGCTGAGCCCTGCTGGGCACACACACGGCCTTAGAGACCCACGTATTTCATTCTCACTAGAAGAAAGATGAATTCAAGATTTAAGAACACGAGGCTGGCACTTGGCTCCAAAGCCCTCCTGCCTCCTCAGCTGTTGACCACAGCAGGATGATTCCGCAGCCAGGCTCGGTGTAATTATTCTGTTTTCTGTCTTGAAGCCACGCAGAGATGGAATTACATAACGATAACTGCTTAAGCACTTGCAGAATGCACAATTTGATTAATCTCAGCAATGTGCCGGCTCCAGGATCTAAAAAGACAGCCATGTGCATTTTAACAAAGTTAAAGCCCAAAGCTTTTCATTTCATCCTAATGGATAGCAAAGGTCATTCCCCATTTGATAGATGATGATAGTGCTGCTGCATTTGTCTTCAGGCTGGCAGGGCTGGATCCCTCTGAAGTTTGTGTTAATGAGATTCCTCCTACCACAGACACAAAATTCTCCAGTGAGGCACTGGCACTGGATTTATCGTGGAGATGCCCATTCTGCATCCACATGGCAGGATAAATGCGACTTCCCATCATGCTGATGAGGTGCCCACAGCAGCTACGTCCTGATGGAATGATGTTTTCCATGGCATAAATCCCAGGTGGTGGCAACTGACTCTGCACCTAGAGGTACTCCTTCTCCTCGTGACTCCATTCAGCAACATTTTTCAGGAGGAACAGGTACCAGCAAAGAATTAGAGTGTAGATTCTACATTTTCCCCTTGGGAAAAACGCCTAAAATCAAGCTATCAGCTCGAATCCTGAAGGGATGGTATTTATTTTGCTTGCAGAACCACTTAGCAGCATCCAGAAGCCACGGAGTTCCCAAGCTGGACCATAAATTATCAGAGACGTGTTCATGTGCGTAACGGTGCTCTTGTGTCTCACACGGTGAGAGGTGGATGAATTAAAGCCATAGGAGATGTAGAGCCTCCCTTCCAAGAGGGAGATAGGAGCCATGGCAGGGAAATGGGACCAGACAGCAGCACAGAGCATGAGATCCTTCTGCAGAGGAGAAGGACGTGGTGGGAGGCTCAGGAGCAGACAGGGGTGCTGTAGGATCCCCAGAACAGCAAGTCCTGTGTGACAGCCTTCATCCTCCTCCTCCTTCTGGTGCTGAAGGAGCCCAGCAGACCATCAGGGAGGCAGTGGAAGGAAAAGCCCAGGAGACGAGATCCTAGAGAAGAATGGAGATGGAGCCTCAGCTGCTGAGCTGGGCATGACTAACGGCATTCCTTGTCCCAACAATTTATCCCGGCACAGTGGGATTTGAGGGCTGTTCCAACAGGGAGACAGACCTTCCCAAAGCCATGCCACGTCTTCATAGAATCGCAGAATGGTTTGGATTGGAAGGGAATTTAAAGCTCATCTCATTCCAACCTCCTGTCATGGGCAGTGACACCTTCCGCTGTCCCAGGTTGTTCCAAGCCCTGTCCAACCTGGCCTTGGACACTTCCAGGGATGGGGCAAGAACAGATCCCTGATATCCTGAGCACTCACATGTACATGTACATAATCCTTTCTTGGAGATATCCACCTGTAGTCTGCCTCTGGAGACCCCTGTGTTTTCCATCTGCCTCCTTCTGCAAAGGCAGGAAAGTCCTGAGTGCTGATGAGGGACTTGAAGTGATTGGGAATGCTTCAAACACAGGGGTTTGTCCTTAAATTACACGGCCCATTAACAAGCCTAAATTAAAACAACACTATTAGCAGGAGATCTGAGGGAGAAGGTGGCTTCAATTTTCATACAAACAACACATAACTAAATACCAGAAGCTTAATATACCAATAACAGCCCTTTAAATCCAGTCTTACCAACCACAATTATTAAAGTCTACACCAAGACCCCCAAAATCTTAACACTGACACTGGAAAAATCAGCAAATCACACAAAGCATTCACCTTTTTTTTTAATTTGACATTGGTGTTTTGAGATTTCATCTTTTGAAACTGCTCAGTACACACAGGAGGTGAATATTACAACTAAATACCCCATGCAGGACTATTTTGAGTTAGCCCAGGTGCCCAAAAGGCTTTTCTAACACAGAGAATCATAACATCATGGAATATCCTGAGCTGGAAAGGACCCACAAGGATCACCAAGTCCAACTCCTGGCCCTGCACAGGATAATCCCAAAAAAATCACACCATGTGCCCAAGAGCATTGTCCAAACACTTCTGGAACTCTGTCAGGCTTCATGCCATGACCACTTCCCTGGGGAGCCTGTTCCAGTTCTCAACCATGCTCTGGATGAAGAACCTTTCCCTAATTTCCAACCTAAACCTCCCCTGACCCATCCCTTGTGCTGCTTTGAATGATCACACATTTCTGCCAAACCCCACGACTTCAAAGCCTGAAGCACCCCTGGGCTGTTTGATGGGCCGAGCGTTACCCCAGGGGATCAAACCAAGCCCTGGGTCCCAAAAGCAAAGGTCAGTGTTGGTGCTCAGAGCTGACACATGATGAGCCCAGCTGACCACCAGGCCCTTCACGTGCTGGGCAGCAGACAAGCCCACACAATGGTCCCTTTCATCCTGACCTCCAAACCCCACCTCATTTTGGGCCACCACGCAGCCCTCTCCGCCCGCGTGACTTTGCCGCCTGCCTTTGCCTCGGGACAGGCAAAGAAATCGCTGCAGTGCAGTTCAAAGAGCTGCCAGCACCCAAAATTCCTGCTTATTAGACATAATCATAATCCTATAATGACAATATAGTACATTATAATTTGCAAGAGAGGGGAAATCTTGACATAAATTGCTCGCCTCTGATTCACCGACCCGAGTGCAATCCTGGCACATCGGTTATGGGGAACAGATTCTGGATCACAGAATCCCAGAATATCCTCAGCTGGAAGGAACCCACAAGGATCATCAAGTCCAGCTCCTGGCTCTGCACAGGACAAGCTTAAAAATCACACCATGCAATTTATTTGTAAGCCTGAGAGGGAGAGGGTTGGGTGTGAGTGACACTTCCCTCTCCCACAGTAAAGGACTTATTTATGGAAATTTCAGCACCCACCGGACTCAGCCCACCATGCTTGAGGTCATTATTTGCACCCCAGAAGGCAAAAAATGCCCCACTCACGGGCCAGGACTCACAACTCCAAGCCATTGTACAAATAAACTGAGCCAGAAATGAAGCACTCGGGGTCGTGGGTGAGTGGTGGGGTTGGCAGTGCTGGGTTTACCATGGGCTGGATGACCTTGAGGGTCTTTTCCAACCTAAATGATTCTCCGGTTCTACACAAGCAACGTGTCCTCCGAGGCACTGAGAAAAGCAAGGGGCCGGTTTTGAGCCAGAAAGGTGCCTTTTGGTCCCCACTCTGACTGAATTTCTGCTGCCTTTGGGTTGCTCCAGGGCCAGGCTGCAGCCAGACACCCCATTCCAGGCACAGCCCCGGCACCACGAGGATCAGCCGGGCAGAGGCTCCTTCCAGGTGCCACAAAGCCGGAGCTTTTCAGCCTTCAAACACGAATAAGATTTTCTGAGGGTTGCTGCAGGTTCAGGAAAGCTGAGTTGCGGGGGCTCCCTCCCCATGGGATGCAGATGCTGCTGTAGGAACTGAACGCATTTCTTGGGGGATTCTCCTTGGAACCCCCAGCAGACACCTCCACATTTCACACCCCTGCACGGCACTTTCCCTCCATCCCGGTCCCTGCTAATAAAACACTTAAAATGAGAAGCTGGGAGAGTCCCCGGCACACGTTAAAGGTTATCGTGGCTCCATTACTCATCCCGGAGGGGAAGGCAGAGGGAAGCAGCCGCCTCACATCCCGGCAGCACCGGAGCTGTGGGGCTGCTCCATGAGCAGGGACCGTGATTTTCCTCCACAACCGCTCCTCTCCCTGACGGCTCTCCCCAGATGATGCTCTGACAAGCACGAGAGAACCTCAATTTCCCCTCTGCGTGTGTGGGCGTGTACCTGCAAGGGGACACGCCTGCTTTTCCACCTGAACATCAACATCTCCGCATGCCTCGCGTAGCCTTGGGGTCAGAGCCTCTTTCCAAAACTTCCCCCACACGCTGCGCATCCCATCCTCGCCCCAGCTCATTTCCTGCTCTTTACTAAGGGGAAAAACCAGCTGTCAAGCATGTAGAAAAATTGCCCCAAAGCCATGAAGGCTCTTATCACTGCTAGAAAACCCCAGACACCCTAAAGGACGTGTCAGAGCTCTCTCCCTGCTATGGGCAGGCTCAGCCCTGCTCCCAGTACAGTCCGGGGGAGCCTTGGCTCTGCAGCACAGTGGGGAAGGAAGGCTGCAGGCAGGAGTGTTGGGAAAAGGTCATTTCTTGGTTTGGCACTGAGTCAGAGCTGTATTTTCCGCCTTCTGACAGCATTAACCAGAACACCCAGATGTCCAAAGTGTCTCTGGAGGAAGGAGCCCATAAAGTTGACCAATTCTTTCTTGGTTCAGGGTGTAAAAACAGGCTCCTGAGGGCTCCTTATACCCCAGCCTGACTTTCAACTTTAATTACTTTATAGCAGCCTTTTAAAATCATCCCCCACGTCCATGCAAACACCATGGGTAGCACCTCCTGGGAGTGGCATGGCTAATGGGGAGCTGGGAGAGGACTGCAAAATAGATGTTTCTTGCCTTCCCCATGAAACAGAGCAAACTCCTGTGGCAGCAAGGCAGCCATTCCCTTTTTTTTTTCCAGCCGTCTGTGTTATTTTTGTGCCATGTTGCTGGTTAAAAATACCCCTTGCCAGCAAGAACGGAGTTTATTTGGAGCACCCTTCTTTATCTTTGTTTGGGAAGAGCACATGCCACCATCAGCTGCTTCCTTCCTCCTAAAAACTGTCTTCTGCCAAAAAAAAAAAACCAAACATTGATCCTGTGCCTGCTCTGTGGCCTTGGAGAGATGATTGTGGCCATGAGGAGCTTTCCAGGCCTAAACTCTCCGACATGAGGGGCCAAGGACACCTGTCACATGTAGAGTGTGGGTGAGACCTTCCTGTGTCCCCCCTGGATGGCAAAGCTTGCGGCTTCTGGAGGGTATCCTGCAAGCACATTCCTGGCTGCAGACAAAAAAAAAATTAAAATATCTGGGTCTGAACATCAAGATGAGCTCACTGGGAGGTTTTTGCTTGTGGAGCATCTGCATGACACCAGATGCCCTGAAGACATCAAGAGTGAGAAGCCAGGAATGACCATAAATAATCTGTGAGTGAAGCTGGAATCAATGATGGAGCCAGCACAGCCCCAGAGCCTCCCCTGGCCTCCCAGAACTGCCACGTCAGAGGAACAAAAAACATGGGAAGAGTCCTCGCAGCCCTTCTCCATGGGCATGTGGGGAAGGGGTGCCCAGGAAACCCAAACTCCCTTCAGGACCCTGAACAAAAACACTTTGATGCTGCCAAAAGCCCAGGATATTCATTAATAACAACTGTTAATAGTGTCCATGGAGCATCCCCCGAACTTCACTCTCCCAAAAAGCATCCTACAACTTGTTAAGATGGGAAAAACAATCTCCCTCAATCTTTAGCAATCTTTGGTTGTTTTTATTTACTGCAGGGCATTCTGAGACCCAAAAGGATTCCTGGGGAAACTGTAGCACCCTGTGCTCAGCAGGGCCACGCCCTCATCACTGAATCAGGCCTTTCTTTTCTCCCTTTTTTTTTCCAGGCTAAAGTAACCAGGGAGTAAAAGTCTGGAATCCAACCACAAGGAGCATGAAAATATTTGAACAAGCTGGTTTAAATCAAGGCTTTGATTTGGTTTTGTAATGGCCTCTTTGGTCAAGGCTGGAACATGGTGCTGCATTTTGGAGTGGAAAGCAGAGGACAGGTTTGCTCTTGGGGCGAGCACGAAGGCAGAAGCATGGCCTGTGGTCTCCAATATCCCAGTGAGAGAAAGGAAATTCTTTAATCCTGTTTGGTTTTTTGGTTTGTTTTTCTTTTGTAGTTAATCTGAGCAGGGGTGGGTTTGATCCAGCCTATGGTCAGCCGGGCTGCCACCGCTCATCCCTCTCCATCCTGCAGCTCCCACTGAACATGGGGCAGTGTGGAAGAAACCCAGAGCACCACAGGTGACACTGACCCTCCCAGTGGCTCCAATTTCTTCATTTCTTGGGGTTTATTTCTGTCTCCATGCACCCAAAGGAACCGTGTGCCTCCGTTTCCCACTGTCCTCCCCAGAAAACAGATCAAAGGCCAGCCCTGCACTCAGCGCAGGCTGGAGCAGCCCAGTCTCCTGCTTTCCAAGGTAAATAATGACTTTGATTAGGAACCATGCCTAATTAACCACGTGGAGTTGATGACTCAGCTGACTGTCAAAAGCTTTTTTGCTCTGGTTTCCAGTTTTCACAGCTTGACCCAGCGTCTGCCCCTGTGTGCATCAGCACAGACCCGAGAGCTCGGGGGAATCCCAGTTACACCACCCAGGCCCTTCAGGCTGGCCTCAAGCTGTGACATCTCTTTGAGTGAGTTTGGCAAAACCCTTCCTGCAGGGGCCTGCCGGCCTCCTGAAAAGGAGATTATTTTTGTCCTCATTTGAATTTTGAAAAGCAAACAGGGCTCTGTTGATTCAGACATCACACTTAGGCTCGGGGCAGTGAAGAGTGCAAGGTTTGCTCTTTTTATCGGCTTGCTCGGCAAATCAATGGAAGGACTCAAAAACGTATTGTCATCATAAACGAAGGAATTCATTAATGCCCGTTGTTTGCCTCTGTGTTTTAATGGAATGCAGAGCAAATACATCCAGAGGGTGTTCTCTGAGGCCGGCAGCACCAGCCAGGATCTCCTGCCACTTGGAATTTGCCTGGGAGAAAGAGGTGACGGAGGTGAAGAGGTGGCAGGACCTCGGTGAAGACGGCTGGAGGCCTGGGATTTGCATCCCTCTTCCTGTGCATATCCTGGGGGAAAGAAATTCATCTTTTGGACGAGCTCTCCAACACCTCCGCTCCCTGGGAGGCATTTTGGGAGTGGAGGGATGTGTCTGGCTGAACTCTCACCTCTCGCAGAGCCCGTTATCTCACCAGTGGGAGAGATTTCATCCCGTTTAACACCTCTGGACAAAACATGTG
The DNA here is from genome assembly GCA_013397795.1 of Orthonyx spaldingii. Classification (NCBI taxonomy): domain Eukaryota; kingdom Metazoa; phylum Chordata; class Aves; order Passeriformes; family Orthonychidae; genus Orthonyx; species Orthonyx spaldingii. The sequence goes on along the minus strand of VZTJ01001561.1, from coordinate 171,625 downwards.
AAACCTGCATTTCTTTAAATATTCCGTGCACCCTCCAACAGCCGTGTTCCCTTTCCATGAATCACCAGGACCCAGGCAGAGCAGCTGTCCTGGAGGTTATATGTGCTCGGCAAACACGTTTTCTGGCACTGAGCTGAGCAGTTTCCCTGCAGCACTTTTGAAGTCCAGAAGGGGAAAGATGCAAAGCGTCAGCTCCGCTGCCGTCACACGGCTCCAGGAGCGATAACCCACGATCCCATCCAGTCCCACGAGCCTCTGTCAGCACCAGGCAGGAGTCTGGGCATGCCAAGAGGTTCCTGTGTCCCATGTCTTGAGCAAACCTTCCTTCCAGGCGTATTGGGGAGCAGGGTCAGATCCAGACGCAATGTGGGATCCAGCTCTTGTATCCTCGCCCATGTGCCATGGATCCTCCTGGGACGTCAGCAGCAGGGATGAGGGAAATCCACAGCATTTATCCAACATCCAGGTACCTGCAACCATGTTTGAATGGAAGGCATTGCAGATATCGCAATAGATTTTAAAATCTTTTGAAGTTTTCTCCCCATTTGCTTGGCAGCAGAAATGACCAAGTGCAAGGTGCTGCACCTGGATTGGGGCAAACTTTAGTGTGATACGAGCTGGGGGTTAAAGAGATAGAAAGCAGCTCTGTCAAGAAGGATTTGGGGATGCTGGTGGATGAAAGGCTGGACATCAGCTGGCAATGTGCACTGGCAGCCCAGAAAGCCAGACGTGTCCTGGGCTCCATCCAAAGCAGCTCAAGCAGCAGGTGAGGGAGGGGATTCTTCCCCTCTGCTTCATTCTCATGAGACCCCAATGCAGAGCTGCATCCAACTCTGGGACCCCAACATCAGAAAGACATGGACCTGTTGGAGCAAGTCCAGAGGAGGCCATGGAAATGCTCCAAAGGCTGGAGCCCCTCTGCTCTGGAGCCAGGCTGGGAGAGCTGGAGGTGCTCACCTAGACATGAGAAGGCTCCAGGGAGACCTCAGAGCCCTTTCCAGGGCCTAAAGCGGCTCCAGGAGAGCTGGAGAGCGACTGGGGACAAGGGATGGAGGGACAAGACAATGAGCAATGGCTTCTCATTGCCAGAGGTCAGGGTTAGATGGGATACTGGGAAGGAATTTGTGGCTGTGAGGGTGGGGAGGCCCTGACACAGGGTGCCCTGAGAATCTGTGGCTGCCCCTGGATCCCTGGAAGTGTCCAAGGCCAGGTTGGATGGGGCTTGGAGCACCCTGGGGTAGTGGAAGATGTCCCTGGCCATGGCAGTAGTTTTGGAAGGAGATGGCCTTTAACCCAAGCTCTTCCATGATTCTGTGACCCTTCTGCTGTCCCATGGAAAATCATCCTGGCACAGCCCCTGCACGTTCCCATAGGGATTAATCTGACCCCATATAGCGCCTGCCTCAAATGGAGCCGCTGCCAAAAACAAGCTCATTTGCACATATTTATCACCAGGAAAAAAATAGCCGCTCACTGATCCAGAACATTCATCTCTAAATATTTACAAAGCACTATTTCTCCGAATAAAAGAGACATTTTTCACTCAACAGACCAGGCATATGGTAGCGGCGTGCGGCAGGAGACGAATTGCACTGAGTAATTCTGAACAGATTTAATGCCAGCAATAATTATTTTTAATCAGACAGAAAGTTCCCTGGGTGATAACCCAACATGCAGCATTTGAAAGCAATTCCGCCGACCCGCGTTGTTGGATATTATTTGCTCAGAAGTGCTTGTTGTGCCTTTTGGTACTTCAGTGCAACTTCCACCCGCCTTCCTATCTCCCTTGGGGAAGGGGGGAAAAAAAAGGAGGGAAAAAAACCACAAACCCCAAGCCCTCTGTCATTTATTTCAAGCATGTCTTTTAATTACAGTCTGCATTTAGATAGTGTACAAAATATTCCGGGCTGGCTGCCTGTTTAACAGACTCCCCAGTTGCTGCTTGAAGCTGCTCAGCAGAACACAGTGTGAATCATTATGAATTCTCTCACTTCAGTACCAGGGAAAATGGAGAACCAAATGTACTGATGGCAAATATTTAAGAAAGAATGGCACAGGAGGAGGGATTTTGCCAGGCTTTGGTTTTGCAGAGGAGTTTTGATAGATGCTACAGGTGAACACAGCAGGTTCCCAGCCCCAAATCGCTCCCTGCTGTGCTGCAGGATGAGATGTTTTGTGTCACTCACCTGTCCCCGTGTCAACATGCTCACAAACACCCTCCCCAGGGGTGGTGTTGGAACACTGGGAGAGCACAGCTGGAGAAGATACAGAAACCTTTGGTGTCTCTTGCAGTCAAATCACAGGTTCATAGAACAGTTTGGGTTGGAAGGGACCTTAAAGATCATCTCATTCCAAACCCCTGCCGTGGCCAGGGACACCTTCCACCATCCCAGGTTGCTCCAAGCCCTGTCCAACCTGGTCCCAGGGATGGGGCATCATTTCTTCATAGCCTTGGGGCTGTGAGCCAGTGCTACACTGGGACATCTCTTAAGCCCCAGGCGTGGGCACAGCCACATCCAGCTCCCTCACCAATGATTTCCATCTGGGAAGGTGAGGAACAATGGAAACAGGATGCCAGGGACAGGCTGGGCTGGAAACACAATCCCTGCGCCAGATGAGGACAGAGCCAGAGGTGAGCAGGGCACACAAATGAGGCCAATGGCATATTAATGAGCAGTGAGATCTACCTGGCAACAGCTCGTCCATCTGCTCAATAAGCCCCTGTAACGAGCTTACCTGGGCTCTTCGTTATGCACTGGGAGAGAGCAGCAGCACCCAGACCATCCCTGCCAGCTCTGGGCCCAGGACTGATCCCCTGCCACCACGAGAAGAGCAAATCCCCATGCTCAGCCCTCAAAAGCAACAGCTCAGGAAAGATTAAGTTATGTTCCTGGCAGGGCTCAGGGTTTCCAAGTCCCCTGCAATTACAGTGACAATTACAGGGCTGCCGATGGCTGCAGTCGGAGTCAGGGGAGCAGCGTGGGAGCTGCTGCAATTTGAGGGTTGGTTCGTGCAGTTTCCAGCATGAGGGAATGGCAGTTCCTGCTGGGGGGTGTAACCAACACCGGGGCCTCATTGCCTAAACCTGCACTGACAGCAGGGGGTAATCCCGGCCCTGACAAATCCACAGCTAAAGGTCAAGGATGCAGGAGGGATGAGGAAAAGCAGCGTGGAGAGAGCGTGAGACAGCTTTCACTTCTGGTCCAGAAGAACATGAGCCCAGAAGGAAAATACTTTGGGTCTGATGGACTTACAGATGCTCAGGGCATCAATCTCCTTGTCTCAAAGGAAAGTGATCCAGGAGAGCCATGACCATCTACATCACCTTGAGATACTTGACTGATGTGTCTCAGAGCTTAAAACTTCCTCCAGGAGAGCTGGAGAGTTCAGAAAATCCTTTCCAGCCTCCCTTGGGGGATCCAGCAGAGATTCCATAAAGACAGCTCCACTCCATTAATCCCCAGGGCTCTCTCCATGTCTGTCAGCCTGTTCCCAATAAACCAAAGGAGGTGATCACCAAATTCAGGAACGCAGCTGATGAGAAGCAGGATTTTCATCCTCAGTTGCAGGAGTGGTAACAAAACCCACCTTATCCAGCAAAATGCATCCCCTGCACCTGAAAATTGCTCTAACCTGCTTCTAAATGGGTTGGACATCTCTGATCCTCCAACTGTTTGCACTCAGGAAAGACAAATGGGATTTTGCTTTCATCCCTGGAGCCTTCGCGCTCGGCTGTGCTGGAGCACACAGCCAGCACACACAGGTTGTTTCAGCAAGTAGAGAGCTCAAGGGGAATCATCTTATGCCTCTGAAGTGCTCTTGGCAGGCTGAGAAGGTCTAGGGCTCGAGGCTTAATAGTCAAGATTATTTTAGGCAGGAAAAAACCAGCACTGCTTCATCCCAAGTGCAGGAGATAACTCTGGGCTTGTTCTCTACCATGGCCTGTGGCAGTCCTGGGTACTGGGATGGTCCTGGGGAGAATTTTGGGAGATGCTGGGAAGAACTTCTCATGCAACCTTGGGCTTGACCATAAGCACATCCAGGAGAGACTCACCTGCCCATGCCAGCCCCAGCAGGGGGCTGAAAAGCTCCAAAATGAGCCCTCTCAAAAACCTCCACCGACACTGACTGTAACTTTCAGCCAAACCTCAGCCCCCTGGGCCTGGTGGTGGTTTTGCCACATTCCCAAGCAGATAAATTTTGGGATGATGCTCAGATTTACCAGTGCTGGGCTCAGAGATTAAATTATTGCTCCTTTATGCCAGCACCAAAGCCGTGCTCTCCCAGCGTTCCCAGCAGTTCATTATCCCTCCCAGCCTCCCAGCCTCCCTGTCCTGCCATAATAAGGCAGGAGGCAGAAGTCAAAGGCATCATTCCGGGGAAAGCTCTCAGGAACTGTTCATCAAACTTGCCCTTTTCTAATGAGAGTCACCTCATTTCCATGCTCATTTAACGCCACACTCTACATCTAACAGCCCATTCCAGCCACCTCCTTCCTTTACCTAAAAACCCATTTACAAAAATACCATTTCCCCTAAATCCTAATTAGGCCACTGTGACCCCACCTAAGCCTCAGCAAACCCCTTTTGTGTCCAAACAGCACGGCCTCCCAAAGGCTTTATCCAAACACCCTCACCACGAGGTTAATCCCAGCCCAACAAATTAACAGTTCTGCGAGTTTTGTCTGATTAACAAAATTTAAATGCCTGGGGCAAAAAAAATAGGGAAATCATTCCTGGGTCTGTTCCTGCTGCAGAACAAACACCCTTCTGCCCCAGGGGAGCCTCTCCCACCTCCCTCACATGACCCTTTCCAAAATCTCAAGCGTGGCTGGCAGCCCACAAACCTCCCTGTGAGGGCCTATCCCAAAAAACACCAAGAGCTTTATGACCCATCTGTCTGGAGGCTCTCAGGTTGCAGGAAATGCTCAGATGAACTGAGAAAAAAGTAAATTTTGGCCCATTTCTGGCCTGCTACCATAAGGTGCTAATGCAGTGCTGTGGTTCCCACGAGAGGAGCAATATGCAGCAGCTCAGAGTGGATTTGTGCCCACACATCCTTGTCTCAGGCAGGGCTGAGCATCCCTCACCTTGAGCATCTCCTGCTCATCAGCACAGGACCCTCCTAAGCTCATTTAGGGGGGCTTTGCACTGCTGCTCCTCCTGGGCTCCTCCAGGAGTCCCCATGCTCATCCTGGTATCCATCCAGCCTGCTGCAAGGAGGCATTTTCAGATTTTCCAGTATTCATTTCAAATATTTCTTTCTGTCTTTTTTTTTTTTTTTTTTTTTTTTTTTTTTTTTACAAATAGCATGGGATAGGCATGGAAAACACAAACAAAGAATCCTGTGGTGCTATGAATAGTCCCTACTCCTCTTACCATGGGCTCAGGGTCACTGGGGTGTTGTGGATGCAAGTCAGGGAGCTCACAGTAAAACACCCCCAAAGGGATTTCCCAGCTCAGCCCCCACTTTGCTGCCAGCACAAATGGCCCTGTCAGATCTTTCATCAGTTTAACAAGCTCTGCCTCAAAATTAGTTTTGAGGTCTTTCACCCCCAACAATCCCATTAGCCCCAGCCATCCCAGGGTCCTACAGCCATGTGCTGATCCCCTCTCAGATTTATTCCTGCCCGCTTCAGAGCAATTTGTTTTTCTGCTGACACGGCCCTTCCACTTAAATCAGTTTGCTTCCCTCCCTGGTGTTTACATTCCCACTGTATTTACAGACAGGCATCACGTCCTCTCCCAACATCCTTGGCCCAACACAGATGATATTTTTCAGCTCCTTGCCTAAAATAGGCCCTTTTCCCCTGCCCTTCCCAACGCCCCTGTGCTGCACCTGCTGCAATTGAAACTCACCCTTTCTGGGGGGCAAACACCAGAACTCTGTGGCACATTCCCAAAGAGGCTTCCCCAGCATTTTGCAGAATCCTTAAATATTTCTTCATCTTTATTTTGCTCTTTATGCTTTAGGGTCACATTTTCCTTTTCCCTGGCAGCATCCCATATCAACGGCAAGCAGGGAACGCACCAAGGTTTTTGTTCTCCTCTCAATTTCCACTCACGAGCCCTCAGTTTAGCTGAAAATCTGCTCCATCTCCCGAATTCTCGAGCTCACCCTTCGCAATATGGCATTTGCCCTGTTTCACATCACCCCTAAGCCACCCCCTTGCTTTCACAGCCCTTCCCCAGGCCACAGCAGCAACCCCGACCCTCAGGCTCCCTGTGCAACCTCCTGCCAGCACATGGTCAGTGCTTCAGGGCAGGCAGGCAGACTCCAGACACTGCATTTGCCTTGCCTGGAAGCTCTGCTCTCTTTCGAAGAAAGAAATCTGGTGACAGCAGGTTGGCCTGGCATCATCCATGGCAAAATCCCATTTTCTAGTACCTGCTGGCAGCCAGCAGGGAAAAAAAAAACCAAGGGGGAGCATCCTCATGGCGAGTTCTCGTGCCGGGGATTTAATTTTCGTACAGCTCATTAACTCCCCCAGCAATAAGCTCGCTGCCCACACTTCATAACTGCAATTATTCCCTCCATTCCCTTTCATCCCACGGCCTCCCAAGCCTTGCAAGCTCAAGAAAATAAAATCAGCTCGATGACTAGCTCTTTTTATCCCCCTATTTCAAGTCTTTTCTGTTCTCCAGTCAGATGATACCACCTCTGACTTCTCCATCCACAAAAGGCTACCTTAAGTATTTGATGTAAATGCTGCAGGGAGAAAAACTCACTCCATTTCGGGTTATTATCTCACCAGAATGCCATATATTACCCAGCCAAGCAGGGGGTCTGCTGTATCTCTGCATTATCTTGTTTGGAGCACACTGATTGTTCATTACGTGGTTCTCACCACAAAGAATACGTGGGAAAAAAAATAAATAGAAAGCATCCACTTAGGCTGCTGATATTATCCTGGTGGGGGAAAAAAAAAAAAAAAAAAAGAGAGAAAGGAACGATTGCTAATGGCCCAGAATTCATCCTAAACACATAGAATGTCCCAAAGTCTGGTTTTGTAATACTTGGTGCCTGTAATTCTCCATGTGGCTCTGCACACACGTGAGTGTCACAAAGGGATGCTGAGGTTCACAGCAAAAGGCAGAGTTAAAACATCAGAGCTGTCTGAATACACCAGGGGATGGTGCCTCTCACTGTATTTCCTCCTGGAGCTCAGAAACCACGAAGAGGCCACGAAGGTGATCACAGGGCTGGAGCCCCTCTGCTCTGGAGACAGGCTGGGAGAGCTGGGGCTGCTCAGCCTGGAGAAGAGAAGGCTCCAGGGTGGCTTTAGAGCCCCTTCCAGTGCCTAAAGGGGTTCCAAGAGAGCTGGAGAGGGACTTTGGACAAAGGATGGAGTCACAGGACAAGGGGGAATTGCTTTAAGCTCAAGGAGAGCAGATCTAGATGAGATATGAGTAAAAAATTCATCCCTGTGAGGGTGGTGAGGCCTGGCACAGGTTTCCCAGAGAAGCTGTGGTTGCCCCTGGACCCCTGGCAGTGTTCCAGGTCAGGTTGGATGGGGCTTGGAGTACCCTGGGATAGTGGAAGGTGTCCCTGCCCTTGGAAGGGGGTGGAACTGGATGAGCTTTAAGAGATCCCTTCCGACCCAAACCGTTCCGTGATTCTGTGAATCTCAGTGTGTCAGCATCTCAGTGCTTCCAGCACCTTTAGGGTTGGCAAGTCCCACGTTTTCAGGCCAAGGGGTAGAGGAGAACCAAGCATGAAGAGCACTGGTGAGCTGAGACACACCAGCATCAGCCTCATCCCAGCAATTTAAAAGCTGCCTCCGTGTTCTCTACCACTATGGACAAATCCTGCTGATTGGAGTAACACGGAGCCACTTGAGACAGAAATCACAGCTCCCTGCTGGAGAGGCATCAGGCAGTGGGCATAGCTCCCTGGATTTTGTGTTTCTCAAGGAAAGGGACCCCACAAGCAACCCTGGTCTCTGGCAGAACACACCTCAGGGATTTCACAGGGATTTCATAATGACATCAGCACGAGTCGTTTATAGACTTAAAGAGATAAGAAATTTTTCATGGCCGTGGTAATCAATTCCTCTGCTCAATTAGCCTTGCAGATCTAAGAAAATACAAATCTTTTTTCCTAGAGAAAAAAAACCCCAGCATTTCTACAGCAAAGCTACACTCAAGGAGGCTCAACAGCAGCAGCAGCAGCGCGATGGGCACCAGCCCTTCGCCCTCCAGAGAGCGGCAGGATCCAGGTGCCAAGGAAGGCAATAAGGTGGGAGCAGGAGCAGATGGAGACCAGATCCTGCCCTGGGACTGGGAAGGTGTTCAGGTTATCCATGGAGGCAGGAGCACACAGTGCAGACCCAGTGCCTGTCCCCAGCTGGCCACTCCTGAGCTTCACCCCTCATCTGCCTTTGCTGGAGGGAACGACTCGGAAAAATCCATGTCCATGTCCTCTGAGACCACGGCTGGAGACAGAGTTGGGGCTGCAGCTCTGCCTCCAGTGGGCTTCGTGCCAAGAGAAAGAGGGAAAGGGATTTAACCTGCCGAGTATGAGCTCACAGGGAGAACCTCAAACACAAAATAAAGGCAGAAAAGTGCTTCTACTCCCTGCCTTGCTCCCCTCCTCGAGCTGGCTGGACTTTGTAAGTCTGTGTCCATGCTCCTGGACAAGAGGCTGGGCCAGTGTGGTGGCCCCAGGACTGAGCAGCACAGCCCAGGTCTCAGAGGCCATTGTCCCCACCATGTCCTTGGTGTCGTGGGTCACGTTGCAACCTCGACCCAAATGCAGCATCTTCTGGCAGCTGCAACTCAGAACCAAAGAGAAATTTAAAAAGCCTCCAGCACACAGAGTTCACCCCACAGCCCAGAGAACAGCAGCCACCACAGTCCCCTTTGCACGGCAGAGAAATAGGGCAGAGAGGCAGAGGAGGGAAAACTGGGGGTGGGAGGGTGTGTGCCTGCTCCCAGACTTCCCACACCTTCCCCAGAAACATCTGGCTGTGGCCAGTGTCAGTGCGAGGTGCTGGAGGGGACAGACGGGGGCTTAACCCTGCTGAGCATCCCCGTCCGGGCTGACCCGATCCCTGCGGACATGTGCGCTCCGGTTTGATCAATCACGGATGATTCCTCACGGCTTTCCCTCTCTCCCATCTCCGAGAGCAGCTCTCTGGGAGGGCAAAATCCGACGTGTCGGGTGCTCCTGCGGGAGCGGAGCATCTGTGCCCGACCCCTGGATTCCCTGCAGGGGCTGCACGGGGGTCAGGGATGAGCAAAGGTCTCGCTCCGGGCGCCAGGCAGCCCGGAGGTTTCTATCCCTTCTCCCCAGCCCGGCTTTGTACTCTCCTAATACCCTACAGCAGCTCAGATCAATGTTTCCCCTGGACCAAGGATATTGTACAGCCTCTGCTCAGCAGCTTCCACTCTCCTGTGCCAACCTGGAGAGGTGCTGGCTGCCCAAATCTCTGTAGGATATTTTGGTTTTCCTGTAAGCATCAGTAAGACTTTACCATTTGCACCCTCTGGTCTCAGTTTGGGAATGGGAGACAGAGGTGCCGAGTGCTGCTGGGCTGACTGGGCAGGTTGGAAAAAATCCCCTTTGCTTTCAGGGCTGGAAAGCAGCAACCCTTGAGTGCTCCATCCCTCCTGAGAGGTTTCATCCTGACATCTAATTGAGAGATGTAATTAAGCTTAACCTTAGGCTTAATTCCGTGGCCTCAAACATAAGAGGGACATGGAGATGCTGGAGAGAGTCCAGAGGAGGCCATGGAGATGCTCCAAGGGCTGGAGCCCCCCTGCTCTGGAGCCAGGCTGGGAGAGCTGGGGGTGCTCACCTGGAGAAGAGGCAGCTTCAGGGAAACCTCAAAGCCCCTTCCAGGGCCTAAAGGAGCTCTAGGAGAGATGGAGAGGGACTGGGGACAAGGGATGAAGGGACAGGACACAGGGAATGCCTTCCCACTGCCAGAGGGCAGGGTTAGATGGGATATTGGGAAGGAATTGTTCCCTGTGAGGGTGGGGAGGCCCTGGCACAGGGTGCCCAGAGAAGCTGTGGCTGCCCCTGGATCCCTGGAAGTGTCCAAGGAAAAGTTGGAGGGGTCTTGGAGCAAGTTGGATAGTGGAAGGTGTCCCTGCCCATGGCAGGAGGTGGAATTGGATGAGCTTTAAGGTCCCTTCCAACCCAAACCATTCCATGATTCTGTGATTCTATGAAAGCAGGAAAATTAATATCCCCAGCAGCTCTTCCATTACCCATAACCACTGCAATTCCAGGTTCTCTCATTTCCCACTACAGACTCACACAGGTTTGAACAGGCCATACCTCAGCCTGTTCCTCCTACCAGGAAATCCTGACATTGGCTGGATCACCTTTCCTCAAATCCGACACCTCCTCACCCCCCAAAATCCTACCTGAAAAGCAGTCAATGCCCTGCCTCTGTCCCTCTCTCACATAATTATCACCATCCCTGTACCCCTACAGCCAGGCCTGTGGGGCATCCCCATCCCTCTGTGCCACTGGCTTCAAAACCCAGCCTTGGATTAAATAATCCTGCATTTAGTTGGGAAATAATTGGTGCCACTCTGTTTGTGAGCTATTGCTTTTGGTAATGAAAGCCTCTGTTCCAACCCAATTAGCATGATACTCCGAAAAGGCAAAGGACAAAGCTATGATAGCTCAGGGATGAAAACAGTTAGTGGATTTGGATTGGAGGGGAGAAAAAGGAGGAAAAAAAGTCCCATGGACATCATAACCTTACAACAGGCCGTGTCCCAGCTGTGTCCTTCTGGACTGAGAAGAGGGAGGATTCCCCAAGGACCTGAGGATGCTGGAGAAAGGCTTTGCACCCCGTGGCAGGGATGTATCCCACGTCATTCCCGCTGGGATGTGCACCAGGAGTTGAAACACCAACTGAGGGGAGACCTCACTGTGTCCTTCAACATCCTCCCAAGGGGAAGCAGAGGGGCAGCACCACTTCTTCACTCTCCTGACCTGCGACAGGACCCAAGGGAATGGCTGGAGCTGAGTCATGGGAGGTTTAGGTCAATATCAGGAAAATATTTTTCATCCAGAGGCTGGTGAGGCACTGCCCAGGCTCCCCAGGGAATGGGCACGGCCCTGAGGCTGCCAGAGCTCCAGGAGCGTTTGGACAGCGCTCTCAGGGACAGGGTGGGATTGTTGGGGTGTCTGTGCAGGGCCAGGAGTTGGATCTGATCCTTGTGGGTCCCTTCCAGCTCAGGATATTCTGTGATTCCACGAAATGCCTTCTCCAGGCACCCTGCACTGCAGGATATCCGCAGGGAGGGAATGCTGGAGGCTCAGCTCCCTTCTTCATTTGCAGCGGGAGCTGAACCCCGCGGGGCTCGAGGCCTTAAACCCCACGTGTGAGAGGCCTCACGGGCCCAGCTCTCAGCCAGGGCTGCTAAACCTGCCTTTCCAGGGCTGTAATCCCGGCTGCGATCCCGGCTGCCTCACATAATGGGTTGCATTACATGTAATCCATACACTAATACGCTCTGAGCGGGAGCCAGAGCCGATATTGGATGGTTTTCCTTGGAAAAACCACTCGGCCTGCTGCAGGCAGGAGGCTGGGGCGTGCCTGAGGACAGGCCTAGGGCGCTGCCTCAGTAAAATAAACCAAACCTGGAGGGTTCTAAGGAAAATCTGGCATCCCTGGGAGTGTTCAAGGCCAGGCTGGATGAGTTTTGGAGCATTCTGGTCTGGTGGGAAGTGTCCCTGCCCATGGCAAGGGTGTTGGAACGAGATGGGCTTTAAATTCCCTTCCAACCCAAACCATTGTAGGGTTCTATACAACAATTATGGGACGTAAATATATTTGGGATGCTAATATATGGCTACACAGCATACAGACCATATACAGCAGACTGAGCATATATAATACAGAGGCAATATATAGCACAAAACCAATATATAGCATAAAAACAATATATAGCATAAAAACAATACACAGCTCATATAAACAATACATAGCACAAAAACAATATATAGCTCATATAAACAACATATAGCACATTTCTGTGGCTGCATGGAAGGATTTACACAGGGAAGGAGTGGGAAGGCAGGAGGGTGAGGGCAGACATTCCCCAGAGCAAACCCCAACCACAGGTCCAAGAGGATTCAGAGCAGAAATCCTAGAGGGGCAAAAAAAAAGCAAAACAGCAAATATAGCTAAAACCCCATCCGTGGCAAAATAAACCAGACCGGATTTATGGATAGCATTTTAAATTAAAGGCTTTGCATAATGCACGGGGTTTGTGTTTTATTAGACTTGCAGCCAGAAGCAGGAGAAAGTCGTGGTGAGGGGGAAGAAGGGGAGGACGCAGCTCAAATTCCCGACCCTGCCCACCTCCTATCCAGGCTGGGAACGCGAGGGACACATCCCAGTGAGAAACAAACGAGCTATGGATGATAGGGGAATGGAGAGCAGGAGATTTAACGTGCTTTGAAAAAGGAGTTACAGCTGTGAAAGCTCCCTGCCCGTGCCTCGGGGGCAAAGCGCTGCTCCCACCGCACCTCCTCCCCCGGCACAGCCGCTGCTTTCCCCGCCTTGAAAGCAGCTCTGTGTCTTCACGGCAAAGGTACTTGTAGCCAAAGGAAGCCAAACAAACGTTCTGATGATCCCAGTAGGTCATTAGCACTTTACAACCTAAATTATCCCTTCACCCAATACCCCAGTTTTCCAATACCCCCGTGACATCTTGCTAAGATCAGCTGTGTTGGCTTTTTTCTGCTGATTCAGGACCAAGTGAAAACTTTCAGGCTGAAGAAAAAATTCTTAATTAAGGAGTTCATTTGAAAATAACATCCCCCACGATTTTTATCGAGGGAATGTGTTTCAAGTGGCGTTTCGCACACCATTAAAACTGAAGAATTTTTGACCAGCCAACAGTTTTGGTTGGGAGTATCTGATGTTTTGCTTGTATCTGTGTTTACTCCTATGTGCCAGCTATTGCCATCTGGGAACAGCCTTTTACTACAGTGGATTTATCACACAGAGAACTAAGCTCAGTTGTCAACTTCTCTAATAAAGATGAGAGGCGCAGTACAGATCTAAAAGCAAAATGCTGTCCCATATTCCCTATTAGGCTGAATACTGTCAGGTTTCTCCTGTGTCTCTATTTGTGTTCCCTTCTCCTAGAGATAATGAAAAAGAAACTGCGAGGCTGGAGAAAAAAAAGGAATAGTGTTGCTTAACCTGGAATGAAAAGTGATTTTTCTTTGCAAGAAAGCCCACTTGGCAAGTAGTTCAAATATATTACATATTAGGAAGAAATTCTTGGCTGTGAGGGTGGTGAGGCCCTGGCACAGGTTGCCCAGAGAAGCTGTGGCTGTGCCATCCCTAAAAGTGTTCCAGGCCAGGTTGGATGCAGCTTGGAGCAACCTGGGATAGTGGAAGTTGTCCCTGCCCATGGAAAGGGGTTGGAACAAGATTGTCTTTAAGGCCCCAGTCTAGAAAATCCCTAAGCTTAAACATATATTTAAGACAAACCTGTTTAGTAAAGCTGAAATCACTGGGACTTCAGCATGTGCTCCAATCCATGCTCTAGAACCAGGGCTTGCACTGCCATGGAGCTGGAGAGTCCCTGGAAAAGGGGTTGTCTTCCTTCTCTTCACAAAGCCTGAATATTTCACAGCCCCAGGAAGAAGCAGTGAGGGCATCTGTGTTTAAAGCAAACATGTTTGACACAGAGAGGTTTGTAGCTTAGGGCAAAAGCAGCAGGAATGTTGCCTGTGTAATTTCCCTGACTCCTCTAAACCTCCTGCCCAATTTCAGGCTGCTCAGAAAATGCCAATATCACAGAAAATAGTTATAGTAATAAAATAAAACTTCCCTCTCACACTGCACTTTGCAAGACTGTGATTGTGTGTTTAATGGGCATCATATATTTAAAAGTCTTCCAGTGGGCAGCTGTGTGTCTTCTGGTTTGCTGCACAAAAGTGTTATTCTTTCAGTAGTGATTGTCCTTTGTATTCCCAAAGCCAGGAATCCTTTCTCCCATTTTCCCATTTCCCACAGCTCTGTGCTACAGCAAGCCCGGGTGAGAGCCCAGGGCTTGCCACAAGCCTGAGAAGCTGTGGCTGCCCCTGGATCCCTGGAAGTGTCCAAGGCCAGGTTGGATGGGGCTTGGAGCAGCCTGGGATAGTGGAAGGTCCCTGCCCATGGCAAAGGGATTGGAATGGGATGGGCTTTAAGAGCATATGGCCAGAGGTGCATTTTTTTTTTTTTTTTTTTTTAAAGCCCTATTTTAGTGATCCCTTATTCCCAGACCCATAAAACAGGTACATTTCTTGTGACTGGTTAGCAGCACAGACAGCAAATTGTCTGTCCTTGGCTAGAAAGCTTTTTCTGCCCAAATTCCTGCCAGGTTGGCAAATCTTCCCCTGATTATTTAGTTTGTTGAGCTTCTGTGGCTGAAAACACAAGGAATTTTGTGAAATGCAATATTTTGGGGCAAGGCCAGGCTGGACGGAGCTTGGAGCAACCTGGCCTAGTGGAAGATGTCTCTGCCCATGGCAGGGGTTTGGAACAAGAGGGTCTGTAAGGTGCCTTCCAGTTCTGGGATTGGATGATGCAGCTCTGCTGGAAGGACTGAAAGGATGGGCCACTGTTGGATTTCAGCTTGGCTTCACTCCAGGTTTACCTTGGAGGCCTCACCAGAGGCTCCAGGAGAAACCCCAATCCCAGGGCCATGGTCATCAACTCCTCTCTGACCTCAGTAGGTCTGGGATATCATCCCACATCCCTTAAGGATGTTTCAGCCTCTTCCCAAATCCTCCATCAGCTTGATCTGAGATTCCTTTGATGGCCCCAAACCTGACCTCCTGTGGTGCATACTATGGAAACACAGTGGGAGCTTTTCCAAGGATGAGGCATCCCATCTGGCATGAGCTTTCCAAAGGGCTGTGACACCTGCAGAAATGCACCTTCCCAGCGGCAGCGATGCTGAACTCAGCCCTGGAATGGCTGGAAAATATCCCACCTCCACTTTTTCCAGCTTGGAAAAGCCACCAGAGACAGAAATCAGGCTGCTGGGGCTAAGTTTGGAGCTGATTCCCCAGGAACGGGAGGGGAAAAGCCAAGCCAGGTGTTTGTGGTGTGTGTGCCCAGCTTTGCCAGCCCAGCTCGTCTGTGGCAGCAAACGGACAGAGATTTGCAGTAATTGAATGGAATGAAACACTGGAAATTTTAAATGTATTTCATTCAGAGGTGAATTAAGCTGTAAGTAAAAAATGGTGTCAATTAATGTGCTGACCAATGGATGCAGTAATTGCTTTTTTTTAAGAGGCAGCGTGGTAATGTCTACTCATTCCTAAAGGGATAATGATGCTGATTTAACCTAGTGGAGGTATAAGCAGCCACCCTGTGTGTCACAGCCCAGTGCAACAAACCTAAAAGTTCACTTTGATCACAAAACTACATTTCATGCATCCCCTAATCCCTCTCCCGCTCCCATCCAGAGCAGCCAGGAATTAGCACTGGTATCACAGGAGAAACGTGGATCTTGCTCCTTTCCTGCCCCAAAAGCTGAGGACATTCTCTTACAGGAGGTTTTCTTTAAGGATTCAAAAGGGAAAGGAACACCTTATCCTTAGCTGTCTGCTCTGTATCCGTACCAGACCACCAGTTTAACCAGTATAACTACTGGAAATTTAATGCCAGCGTTTCTGAAGAGCCTCAAAGAAACCCATTTGGATTTGTGCGTGTGTGGCGTGAAGCTCATCCCAGATGACTCTCAGGTATCCCTCCACCCTGGAAAATCTGGCAGCCCCAGCAGTTAAAGCAGTTCCCAAAATTTTAAGGGCTCCCTGTGAGTGTGTGCTCCCGACCAGGCCCTGGAGCCCCCCACATGTTGGATTTTCCATCCCCCTTCATCTCTGCCCCTTGCCTTGCTCCCTGCTGAGTTAATTCCCCTCCCTCTGAGCTGCCCTCTCCTTTCATCCCTCTCTTAATGAGCTAAGTCGTAGTTAACAATTCTCCTCTTTAATGCAGCAGGGGTAGAAACCAGGTTAAAATTTGGGGCTGTTCCCTCGGGCTCCCTGCAAATTCAGTCCAAGCCAAGAGAGTGAATTTGCCACAGGTGCTGGAGGTAACTCCTGACATGACTGTGGCTACACCAGCAACAGGAACCCTAAAAACATATTGATTTTCCAGGCAGCATCACTTCCCTCAGAGCAACTCCAGGTTTACTCATCGATTTTTCTGCACTTTTTTTTTTTTTTTTAATTAGACTGGAAGTTTATTTTGCAAACAGAGCAGCTGAGGGCTTGTAAATATGTATATACATGTATTTATTTTTATATGTGTGTGTGTATATATATATGTGTGCATATATATATTTTTATATGTGCATACACACACACATATAGATGTGTATTTTGAGGATGGATATTTGGGGAAATCTTTAGATTTTTGCAGCTTACAGCACCCAGTGCCTCCAGCCCAAGGGTGGCAGCTGGCACGAGGTGAACCCAAAACTGAGCCCCTGTTTTGGAGAGGAGCCGTGGCGTTCCTGCAGTGGCTGAGGGGGAAGGACGGGGAACAGCCCTCACCAGTTAATTTTAACAAAGCACACATTTTTCTGGCTCCGTCATGGACTTGCATATTTTAACTCCTATCTTCTGTTCAGCAGCTAAAAAGAGACTTTCATTCCCGTTTTGGCTGCTGAGCCTCGTTTCCCATTCCCCGGCTGTTACACAGGCTCTATTCTTGCAGCCACCCAGTGCTGATAACAGGGGAAGGACGAGACACCCCAGAGCTGCTACCTCAAACAGGTGGGGGTTTTCTGCCAGCACCAACTTCCACAAGCCCATCACTGTTGTGTCTGTGGCGAGCAGGGAATATGAATGAGCACAGAAACGGAATTAGCTTTCTGCCCACAGTTCTTCCCAAGCAATTCTTACAGAGATATATTTGTATTTAAGAAAGGAGATTAGAGGGAGCCTTACAAATGCAATCCATCATCCACAATTAGGAATAAATGAGGGCAGGGGCAAGAGAAAGTTTCTGTCTTTGAGTTCTTTTTTCAGGGAAAAAAAAAGTGTGTGTGTGTTGTTATACATACAAATAAATATGTATGCTATTATATCAAAATATATATGCTATTATATATATTTATATATGCTATTATATATAAAAATATATATATAGGCACAGGCACACCTATATATATATACACACATACATATATTCATATATTCAAGAATTTTTGTTACTACTTAAAAGATACACTATATGTATATATTTATATATGTATATATAAAATACATAAATCCCTCTTTTAGATCTAGATATTAATACATAGATTATATAGATATCTGCACACTGTACATATACCCAAGCAGCCAAAAGAAGCAGAGAACCTGCGTGCCTTGCCCAAGACCTGACACATCATCACCCAAAGGAAGTTTTATCCCAAAGTTTCACGGGTTTTTTTTTCCCTTAAAGGCACAGCTCCAGGAATCGAGTGAATCCTTTGCAACCACAGTTTTCTTCCAAAAGGCAACCAGAAAAACCTGTTTTAATCAAAAGTTTTATTCTCATTACCATCATTTCTTCATCAACATCCCACCATCAACATCCTGGTGCCGCTCTGGGCTCCCAACAGGAGCAGGAGGATTCTCAAGAGACTCCCCTTTATTGAAGGAGGTACCTGATGCATCAGCAGAAACCACACCTCAACTTAACCAAGACATAAATCATTGCAAAACTCAGATTTCCACACCAACACACAGCCCCAGCACCCCTCTCGCTGCCTCTCCCAGGAGCACTGAACTTACCCAAAACCATTTTAAAAAGACCTTATTTGTTTGGAAAGTGTGGGAGGTGAAAGGTTCCTTTAAGGAGATTTTAAGTGAACACCATTAGCAGAACATTGTTCATTCAGCCCCTCTGTCCATGACATGAGAACAAAATGATCTGATCTAAGCAAAATTTCTGGTTTCATAGCAACAATGAATATATATATATAATTTTTTTTGTGGGGAAATATAATGTAAATCAGTGTTTAGGTGCACAACTTGTGACTCCTTTATTTCCTCTACTAGAGTCTGTTGAAACACTATTAAAATATAATTTAACTAAATGGCTTCCTGGAAAATAATAATAATAAAAACCCTTTCTAGTTTAAAAGTCAAAAAAATGTCAAAGTGGTTCATGCATGAAAAATAAAAATACTGCTTAGCTCTGATATAAAAGTCTTTCCATGAGATCTTAAAATAATTTTGGAAGAAAATAATGTGGATTGCTCTTCCCTAGTGCTGGGAATCAAGAGCCATGGCTTGAAGAATAGACATCTCCACTAAATTTACTAGAACCAGGTTTTTTTTGTGTTTTGGATCACAGCAGGTCTTTCTGCCTTACAAATTATGGGCGAAAATGGCCACGGCTCCCATGCTGTGCCTGTGCTGGGTGTTCCAGGCACGCAGCAGACCTGAGGGATAAATACCAGTTTTACAGGTAAAAAATAATTTCTTATGCAGATGTTTTCAGCCTTGATCTTGAAGCAACTTGGATACGTGGTCTTCAGTCCTCACAAGGAGTGGCTGCTGAATTTTAGGTGACTCTGGGAGCAGGAAAAATTAGACCATGATTTTCTGAACAGTTCATTTACAAACTACTTCAAGGACCCCAACATCCCAATCAAAGCAATATTTGGCCAGTCCAGATCTTGGGTTTAATCTTCTTTGTTTTCTGCAAAATAAGGAAATAGTTCCCTCAGGACAATCAAATCTATGAGTTTTCAGGAATATTTTATCATAACTCCCTCCCACAAGCTGACACTTCTAGAGTGTCCCTTCCCCATTGGGAAAATGGGACTAAAAGAGTTTTGGGGTGATGGTCAGATGGGGACAACCAACTGGTGTGACAGCTGAGGTCACACCAATTCCTCCCCACCCCCAAAACGTGCTCAAGTGCTTCACTGCCCTTCCCCTAAGAAAAAATGCTCCAGATGTTTAATCCAAACTCCCTGGCTGCTATTTAGGGCCTTTATGTCTTTTCATGTCCCTGATGAGCAATAACAGAGAAACATTATCACATAATATAAAATATTGAACACCTGTTGTAAATATTAAATTATATACAAATACAACCTGGCAATGCTAATACTCGATACATTGTTTACATTGCTGCTGATTAATATTGGAGATTAAAATTAATACTCACACAACATAAACATCAACATGCTTTTAGCATGCAATTAAGCTGAACAATTTCATCAGCACAAAATGTTCTCGTCCTTTCAAAACGAGACACACTAAAAACAAAGCTGCCCTCAAAATATCACTGAAATCAAACTTCAAGTGCAAAACATTTGGATCATTAGAGATTTGGGTTTTGTTCTCCCCACACTTTGGAAATGCTGCTTTCCAAACTAGACGGCCGCGGTTGGAGGCAGTCAGAATTGAAGAAAGACGGTATGTTTGGATGGGATATTGGGAAGAAATTGTTCCCTGTGAGGGTGGGGAGGCCCTGGTATAGAGAAATTGTGACTGTCCCATCCCTGGAAGTGTTCCAGGCCAAATTGGTCAGGGCTTGGAGCAACCTGGGATAGTGGAAGGTGACCCTGCCCATGGCAGGGAGTTGGACTAATGGGCCTTAAGGTCTCTTCCACCCCAAACAATTCTGGGATTTCATTCTGGGTTCTGTGAAATCCCACCATGACGGGCAGATCCTCATCTTCTCCATCACAATATCTGTCCTCATCTCCGCTGCTACGACAGGGCCATGAGAGCCCCTGATATTTTCTTTCCTGAAAAAGCCATTAAAAAAAGGATGAGTTGAACCAACCGCTGGATTTAAGGTACACAAGGTCTTCCTTTGGCAAGGCTCACTGCTGGAAAGAGATCATGGGAGAAGGCTGCAAACAAACAGATCAGAGCCTGAAGGGGTAAGACAAAGGTGGTCAGTGTCGCTGTTGAGCTGATATTGAAACAAAGGGACACACGATGATGAGAATGCCGAGAAAGAGATTTATTTATTTAAACACAGCTTCTATATACAAAATGAGCGCTTATTGGGATTGGCTATAACCGTCCACCCCCCGGGACTGGTTGGCCACAGACGCTTGACCGCCTGTTCCCAAAGCAGCTCTGAACAACTTATCTTGTGTTTACGAACCTCGTTACAGAAAAGAAAATTTTCCCGTGAGAAAGAATCTGTGCTGTCACAGGTCAGAGGTCGGGAAAACCTGAAGTCTGAAGGAAACAGGGGAAAAAAGACCGAGGCAAGGGCTTCCACCAGTCCTCAGAGGTACAACAGTCCTACAGAGACCGTTCTCCACGGCCACTGCAGGCAGGACAAGGAGGAGTGAATTAAAGTGCAGCACATTTGACGGAGGCTTAAGGAAATCTTTCCAATGACAAGGTTAATTAAGCAGGGGTATAGATTAGGTGGGGAAGCGCAGGAGTCCACGTCACTGGAAATCTTTAAGTTGGACAAGCATGTCGGGATGATGTGGAACAGAGTGTCACCTTGGGACTGGTGATGTGTTAAATAGACATCTATTTGCTCTGACTGCTCTTATCCCCTGCATTTTATCTCCACAGGAGTCTGTCCAGCTGGATTTTAGCCACATGGGAGCTGAGAGCTCTTCAGCAAGCTCTCAGACATCAAGCAGCACAAGTGGACACTGAGCCCAGGGGATGCCCACAGGGACACCGCTGTCCTTGTCCGGGATGTCTCACTGCTCTGATGGAGCAACACCAGTGCTCTGCCTGAAAATCCCGTGGCTGATGCCTCTGCAGGGAATCAGGCAAGATGTAAAGCAGAGGAGACAAAATGTGGGTGTGTAATTAGGTGACAGCACATGTCCTGGCAGATGATTGCAGTGCTAAAGCAAGCCATATGCTCTGGCTCCTATGGAAATCTTCCTCGGCTGACATCATCGTGGAGCATTTGGGAACATACGCCGGTCCCTTATGTTTTCTCTGTCCTTCCTAAACGTTGCCAAGCGCCAAATACCTAAACACAATTAACCTCTGACACTGCGTTGAAAGGCTCAGCAACATCCTCAAAGAACAGGGAATGGCTCCCAAATGTCCCTGGAGAGTTCTACCTGGAGAGTTGCCCTCCAGGGCTGGGATAAATCCACAGGTGTTGCAGCAGGCAGCTCTTGTCCCAGCCAGCATTCACCCACCAAAGAACTGGTGAATCATATGTGCCAAACTGGTCCCAGTTTGGGGTCAGCAATGACAGGACAGGACAGAAATGAGGTGGAGTGTCCAGGCAGAGCCCAGGGCATCCCAGCCATGACCTGGAGCTCAGCATCCGGAAAGCTACTGGTGCAAATTGTTAAGGAATTTAGGAATATTAGATCAGAGGGAAAGCAAGGGAAGAGAAATCGCCAACAAGGATTTTCCAGAGCAAATTCCTGTCAGTCCTTCCTACTGTTTGACAGGAAAACCAGCCGGGTTGATGGAGGGAAGGCAGGATGGAGGGAGGGGAGGATAGAGGAAAGGGAGGATGCAGGGAAGCCGTAGCTCTGACAGACCCTCACTCCAGGGAGGCTCCTGGCACCGTCTTGGTTGACAATTTTGCAAACAAACAAAAGAAACCTGATCCAGGTGAGGTTATAAAGGGAGGGCACAACAGAGGGGAGGAAACCTGCACCCATGGCACTGTTATCAGGCATTCCCAGGCTGCAAGGGGCATCCAGTCCCTATAGATTCAAAATTTTCATTAGCAACCCATTGATAGGCTCCAGAGTGTGTTGGAAAGTGTGCGGATAACTCTGGGCCGTGAGGACTGCCAGCTTTTTGGAAGGCAGATAATTAGAAACAATAAATTCATGGCATTTCTTTTGAGTGAGCTACACAAAATTCAGTAAGAGCAAAGAGGCAAAGGGGCTGTGTTTTGGATGGATAAATAACACCCAAATCTAGGTTGGGGAATAGCATTTGGATAGGTCTAAAACACCAAGGAAAATAGCTGGGGAGGTTGTGGTTGGACCCAGCTTGGGATGATGCTGAGGAGGGAAAGGGCAGGGCAAGGGCCACCTTTGGGAGGTGACAGAGGTGACAGCACAAGGCAGTGCTCCACAAGGCTTAAGGATAATACAGCTGACCTGGAGCTGGCCCAGGAAAGAGCAACCTGACATGGGCTGGAAACAACAGCCAACGCAGAAGGGATTAAAGAATTGGGGGCTGCAGACTTTTCCACCATCTGCTATTAAAAAAAAAAAAAAAAAGAGAGACAGAGAAAACAAGCTCAGGTTTTGTCTGCTTTACCCGGAGACAGGGTGATAATTGGATACATTCAGCTGCCTATTTCACAATAAGCAGCTTCACAGCAGTGGTTGGCTCCCCAAAGTGGGTCTCTGGCTCCTGGGCTGAGGTTTCCCAGGCAGCACCTTCCCTTTGCAGCAATGCAACACAGCACACAAAGCTTGGTCACGATTTTCCTCCATCACAATGGTCACCCTTGGCTGCTTCTTAACTCCTGAAGCTCACAGTGATGAGATGCTTTTATTTCTATTAATTTTACAGCAGTTGCACTACGGATACCTTTGTGTGTTTCACTGGACCTGTCCTGGAACAGCCACAGACATTGTTCTTTAAATTTTTGCTTTCCACCATATTTTGCAAAGCTGTTTTCCAATTCACTTCTTTGCAGTAGTGCCTTTTTTTTTTTTTTCCCGTCGGGTGGGTTCTCTGAATTTTTTTCATTCCCAGTGGGGCTCTGGGCATCCTAAGGAAGAGGGATAAGAGCCCCCATCACACGGGGTGGGCAGAGCAGACATGGTACCCATTGTTCTCTGCATCCGCCACAGCTACCAGAGGAGGAAATCGGCCTTATCTCAGGCAAAGAAAGACATCCATTAGGAAAATTATTGGGAAAAACTTCCTGGCAGCAGCGTAGCAGTGCATGGGAACAGACACTGCAGGCAAAGGCAGAAGCAGCCGTGGTTTTCAGGAGCAGCCTTGCAGGAGACGCTGTCCCATACACAGGGAGGGGACGTTGGCACCTCCTGGGTCACACCTGATCCTCTCCCACAGGGTTCCCCTCTCTCCCTACCCCATCACATCCCTCTCCTGGGGTCCCTGCATCCCCCCTCTACTGACAGCACCAAGCTCCAGGGTCTCACCCTCACCCTCTCCCACTGAGCATTCCTTTAAGGGTTGAGAAGATTCCGCACTTTCTGAAGGGCTGGGAGAAGGGCAGGGGTTTTTTACAGGGCAGTGAGGTGGTTGGGGGTGAGGGTGGGGGTTTCATCTCCCCTCAGGAGCAGCATTTGGCAGGGGGAGGTGCCTGGTGGTCTCCACTGAAGCCCCCTGCCCCTGGCACTGTGCAGGAATGTGCTGCAGGGTCTGCTCTGGAGCCCACCCAAGCATCCTCTGCATGCAGGAGGTCCCTGCTAATGGGAAAGCCACCTGTTATTCCCCCAAAAACACAAAAAAATCCAGTTTTCTTCTGCTAAGCCTTGCCAAGCAACCAAAAACCCCAAAGAGCTGCAAGCTGCCTTTTAAGCAGATGATTCCCCCTGAGCAATATTCAAGGGGAGAAAACAGAGCAGAGCCAGCCCAAGTAGCCAAAGCCACCACATGGCAGCAGCCAACACCAAGAGCAGAGTAAGCTACTGGCTCATAAATCCCATGTCTAGTGGGCTTTGCTTGGTTTTGTATTCATTAGTGGGGCAGAAAAATCAAGCAATGCAGTCTGTTCTTCACTTGGCACTTCTCAGGTGTCTCTCTGCCCCGAATCTGGGACAAAAACCGTGGGGTGCTGAGCTGTAGGACACATCTGAGCATGGAAATGTGTGGTGGGCTGGATGTCTCGGGAGGTTCTGCCTCTCACCGTGGGCACGCATTTCCTGAAAAGCCAGAGAATAGCAAAAAAAAAAAAAAACCAAACCCAAAAAGCCCTTCCCTTCCTCCTGTGTCCTTGCTAATCACCTCAGCGGATGTCTCAGCCCAGCAGGGGTGGTGGAGGGAACCCCTCCTTGTCCCAGCAGGTCACCAGGCCTCGTGCTGGGCCCCAAAGCCATTTGGATGCCCATGGAATGGCACAAAGCCGATGGCTCCGAGCCAGAGCCCAGGCTGGCAGACCTGCAGGCAGGAGGGTGCCACCAGGGCTCTGCCAACAAGCTGCTCCTGGCATCCACTGCTCCCCAGCATCCCTGCCCTCCCCACAGCCTTTCTGCTTCAGTACATCCCTCTCTCCACACCCGGAGCTGCGCTGATATTGTCGCTATCACAAATGCTCTCTTTCGGATCTCTCCCCTGAGTTAATCCCTGGTGGTCCCTCATATTCCCTGCGTTGCCTCTGCATCTCTCCATTTCCAGGCAATAAAATGGCACTGCTCAATTCCAGCTGGCAAAAAAAAAAAAGCATTTCAGCCCTCAGGCTGAGGCTCCCTGGGGCCTGGCAGGGTTGGGGCAGCTCGTGTCAGGGGAAAGTCACGACTCACAGAGGAAGGAAGCTCCAGCAAAGAGGTGTATTTGTGTTACTGTGGCTGTGCTTTAAGTTTCTATAGCTACCAGAAGCGACTTGTCAGGAAATGCTGCTGCTCCCTTCTCCCCACGCTGCTTTGGAGTGGAAAAGCAGGAAGAGGGGCCCGTTGGAAATTGTTGTAACTTCCCATATTTAAGTACCTCTCTTCCTCTCGTCTCCACTCCCCCTTTCTGGGATGGAAGAGCAAATTTAGTGATGCTTCACCGGGCTCAGTGATCAGATTGCAGGGCCAGATGCAGCACAGTTTTCCTGCAGAGCTGAGTGATGGTGGCCAAGGATCCCGAAATCTGCTGGGAAGCAGCAGCGTGCCAGGCTGGGCAGGGGATGCTGCCAGAGGGGTTGGTCCCCTGCCCTCGGGTTCCCAGGTCCCAGGCACGGATGCTGCCTCTGTGCCCTGCAAGGACCCTGCAGCAATGCAAACCCCACTCCATTTCAGCTCCCTTTCCCTGACCCATCACTCCTTTGGGGTTTGCACACACGTATAAATGCACATGGCATGCAGTGGATAACCTTTAAATCACTTGTAATTCTGCTTTCTGTTTTTGAGGGAGTCCAGCCCTCAGAGGAGAATCAGAGCCTCTCAAAAACCCGATTCCTGAGGCCACCTTTTCATTCTGGTGCTTGCATCCACGGCTCCCTGCTACAGCAATGAAATCCACCTTCCTGCTCCAAACAACGAGCCAGTCTGCCATGTGATTTCAGGAATAAAGTTCGTGGTGTTCCACACGGTGCCTAAATGGCTCTGGTGGGACACAGGGGTGCTCAGACACAAAGTGACAAACAGGGTGTAAAGACCATTTCCTCAAAGGGGTTGAGGTATTCGAGTCCTACCAGTAACAAACCCCGCTTTGTTCAGGGATGGACGTGTTTCTGAAGGCACCATCCAGATCCCAGGTGCTTCTCCTCCTTCTGCCAAGTGTTGGGACACCACAGCAATGTGTTCACAGCCCAGAAAGTTCGTGTTCTCTAACAATTTGGGTGCCTCTCCACAGCCACACAAACACATGCACAGATGTCCGTGCAAATATTCCATCTGTACTTACGGATCAGTGAAATGTGAGGCTGGGGAGGTCAGGGGTTGGGTTCACACAAACATCCTGAAGTTCAGCTGTTTCCCCAAAGCTTGTCTGAACTGTGTGTGACCTCCTTCAGTCTGGAAATGCGAGGCAGCCGGTGTTCCTCGCCAGGTTACCAACACATCATGAATCTGGAAAAGTCTGCAGCACCACCAGCAAAAAAAAAAAAAAAAAAAAAAAAACACTTTCCTTTGAGAAATTCTTTTCTT
>VZTJ01001561.1:120064-140256 GCA_013397795.1 Orthonyx spaldingii | reverse complement strand
TGTTTTCTTTAACCTAAAAAAAGATGTCCCAGACTGAAAAAAAAAAAAAAAAAAAAAAGAGTGAGCATGTTTTGCTCCCAGTGTCTGGATAAACATATCACTTCCCAGCCCTTAAACAGAGTTAATGGGATGAGCTGTGGGGAGCTCATTGACATGCAGCAGCTTCAGGGGCTGGAGAGAATTGTAGAGGTTATGGGGTCCTGTTTCCTTTCTTTTTCTGCCTGTTTCCCTTTCTTTTTCTGCTTGGCCATGCCCCACACTGCAAGGTTTGGGCAATCAGCCCCCATCTGCCTTGCCCTGGCTCTCCCGCAGTGCTCCTCGTTAGGAGTGCGTGGCTGTAATTAGCACAGCCCCAGCCTGCTCAGAGCTCCTCCTCGGGGGCAGCTGCTGCCTGGGACCATCTATTTTTTGCCACCACAAAACAGCGTTCGTGTGCCAGCTTGTCATTTGCTCTGCCCCCGACAGGGCTCCGGCCTCCTCCTCCCCTCTGTGAGTCCAAACGAGGTCTGGGAAGGTTGGGTTTGCCTCAGAGGAGAAGCAATGATCTGTTTCAGCCTTTTGACAGTGGAGGATTCAGTAGGTTTTTTTGCTTGGATGGGCTTTTTGTCTAGCTCAGACCACCTCTGCCTAGATTAAATGAAATGTTTAAATGTTATCAAGTGCAGATAGGGCTGGAATTACATCCTCCATCAGCTGCAGACAGGGCTGGCTGATTAGCCTTTCACATTTTGTATCCATGTAAGAATCAAAGACAGTGGGAGCAGGTTTGATATCTCTCAGAGGGCCTTTCAGAAACATCCAGAGGATGAGCTCGGAGGAGATGAGCCTCCATCAGCTCTCAGAGGTGAGCCAGGCAGGGAAGAAGACAACGTGGCCCATCTCAGTATCCCAGAGAAGACCAAGAAGAGGCACCTGCACCATGCTCTGCACCCTGGATCCGGCTATGCATCGCCAGCCCTTTTCCCTGGTTTTGGGGAACACCAGCAAAAGCACATTTCACTCGAACAGGAGAACATTCCTTCATTCTCTCACCTCCAAAAATGATCACAGGATCATTTAGGTTGGAAAAGACCTTTAAGATCATTGAGTCCAGTCATTCCCCCAGCACTGCCAAGGCCACCACTGACCTGTGTCCCCAAGTGCCACATCCACACAACTTTTAAATCCCTCCAGGGGTGGGGCTCCACCACTGCCCTGGCAGCCTGTCCCAATGCCTGCCCATCCTTTCTGTGAAGGATTCTTTCCTAACATTCAACTTAAACCTCCCCTGCTGCAACTTGAGGCCATTTCCTCTCCTCCTGTCACTTGTTCCCTGGGAAATGGGTCCCTCTCCTCCACTGCAATGTCCTGAATGTATGGACCCAGCTAAAGCTGTTATCAAATATAACCAAAACACTCATTTTCTACCACATGATCAGAACTCAAAGTGCTCAGCAGCCAGACCAGCCCACTACTCCATTTCCTTTACAATCTTGCTTCTGCCATCAAAGACTCCCATTAAGAAATCCCAGATCCATCCCCATAAGTGATACTGGGGCAGATCAAAAGGAAACTCTTCTCTGTGCATCAAAGTTCAGCCACTAAAGCAGCTCTGCAATGTCTCTCTGGTCTCTCTGTGTGACTTTATTTTGGATGCCTTCTTGATTTTTTCAGACTAATCCCCTTTAAATCTGGCCTTCTGAAAATAACCTTGCCTCTGGACAAAGAGCCCGTCATCTTCTGCCCTCCTGAGCCTGACTTGCCCCTCTGGGAGGTCGTGGCAGCCGGAGGGGACCTCTGGCTGCTGTTCCACCTCCAGGCTTCCCACTGACCCTGAGCCAGTCTCCTGGAGGTGCTGCAGAGAAAAGCACGCTCAGCCCTCTGAGATTCCCAGGAACCAGATGTCACCAGAGGCTGCCAGCCCGAGCCATCTTGGTTGACAGCTCCGAGACGCTCCTGCTGCTGATGGGAAGTGACCCCCGGAGCGAGGGAAGCTGCTCGGCCAGGGAAGGAGCTCAGCAGAAACAGCGTGAGTCAGCAGCCAGAACGGGGAGCAGCGGTGATGAGGACAGGCAGGGAGAGGGGTGATGGATGGGGAGACGTGAGCAGCTGATCCAGAAGCACCTCTGGAGCAGGGAATGGCTGCAGGGATGCAGGAGCTGCTCACGGAGCTGCTGCCCTGCAGCCCTGGGGACCCACCCGCCGTGTGCTACCTGGAGGAGATTTTCTCTCCAAAGAGGAGAGGATTTTCTCTCCCACCCAGTGATGAAAAAAAAAAGCTGTTGTGGAGGGAATGGGGCGTGGGTCAAGCAGCCTACCACAGTGCTTCTGACCCACCATTTATTTACCACTGGGATTTAAATAACCTGCTCAGGGCTGGATGTGAACTATGACTGAATCAGACAGACAGAGCTCAGCGGGTGAAAGCCTGAGAAGAACAAGCATCATTTCCTTCAGCTCCAGGGTAAAAGTTATTTAAGGACAAGGACTTACCCAAGGAGAGCCCCACAGTGATCTCCAAACTGTCCTCACAGCCAGTTGCCTGGAAAAGAAACCATCCCATGCATTGCTGAGGATTAGGAGCCTTTGGTCCCTGGTCCACTTTATTTTTCAAGGCAGAAGCCCCAGGGTTGTCTGCCCCATTTCCTGCCACCCCTCTCATACATATCTCTGCTGGTGGAGCTGAGAAAATCAGAGAAAATGTGTGCAATTCAAAGCCCTCACTACATTTATTGCTAAAACACCTGCAACACAACATCTGCAACATCTGCACTGTGTGCTAAACCAGAGATCTGAGCTGTTCCTTGCACGTTTTCACACCACAGAAGTATCCAGAGACCCAAAAATCAGTGTGCTGGACAAGACTGGCCCCTGGACTGAAGACCTTGCAGCAGGAAGGAGGAAAGGACTGTAACCTCCATTTCCCAGAGGGAAACCAGAGGGGCCAGAAAAAAAATAGGTGACCTCAGTCACTTTATAGCAGAGCCTTCATTGTTTGGTGAAGTTTCATGATGTTGTCTTAAAATAAAATGCTCTTTTATTAGAGATTTTCTTAGTGCAGCAGCAGGCTGAAACTCCTGTCATTGCACTGTTTAAAGGCCAGGCTGTAAAAGCAAAATGATACATCCCGGATCATTAAAGCATCTCCAAAAAGGGCTCTCGCTCCTTTGCTTTGCCTTTCACAACCTGGATGAAAAAAAGCTTATGTGAGCAAATCTAAAATTAATCACCTGAATGTCTTACAGATTCCCAGGTAACAAGGGCAGCTGTGAATCACTGTCTTTGCAGGATGCAGAGACATCAAAGATCATCTCCTCTCTCCTCCTGCCCTTTCCCTGGATTTGTTGCTCCAAGCCCAGAGCAAACCTCTCATCCTTACATCAGGTCTTGGAGGCAGAAACTGGGCAGCCTCACATGGATGGGCAGAAACTTGCAAATAAATAAAATTCTACCTCTGAAGCAGGTCGTGAATGGCAGATCCCTTCCTATGGCTCTGCCCCATCCCTATTTCTCCTTCCCTCCTGGGCTGTCAGGAGGAAATTATCCTTCCTGAGCAGCCAGGATGCTCCAGGAATGGTTGCAGAGCCAATGGGACAAACAGGAGCCAACGACTTAGCAGTACGAGAATATTTTCTGCAAGTGAGATATTTAGACAAGCTGGGCCTTGGGTTTAAGTCAACAATTTCACCTTTGGAAAAGAAATATCCCTGGTGGAAAACATTCTTGGTGAGAGAGATAGATCCATCTGGTAAACACTTACTGTCTACAAACCCTTCACCACTGACTCCTTTGGGAATGAGAGAGGGATAAAAGGGTATTTGAAGTGTGAGCATCAGCACTGGGGTGGGCTTGATAAACATCCATTGGGGTCCAGAGGATTTTCCATTGACTCCAGGCAGAACCCAGGCCAGCTACGCTCTGGGAATCCTTACTGGGCTGCAAAATCTATAGGGCTAAGGGGCAATCTCTGGGCTAATAGGGAAGTCTTTCCAAGCAGGGATTAATTTGCAAGGAGAGCTGGGAGCTGCAGTTGTACCACAGGGCCCTGACCCAGCAGGGCAGGTTTGGTTTGTTCAGTGTTTATCCAAGCAATGGCTGCGTTTCACCCAGATCCTGACTCGAAAACCAGTGGAGAACCTGATCTCCAGCCTGGCAAAAGTGCCCCTGCTGCCCACCTGCACAAAGAGCATTCCCTGGGATTCAGGCTGGAATTCACGATATCCTGCAGGCCATACACGTACCCAGCTTTTATCTAAGAGAGGCAAGAGAACCCTTAACCACATCCAATGTCTTTCGTTGCCCTAAGAACACCCTTTCTGGAGGTTTGGTTCCTGTTTTGTTCAGCCTCCTCTTCCTGGTGCTGTGTTTTCCACCCTTCTGGCTTTCCCAGAGATGTGAGTCTGTGCAGATCTCTCCTGTAACTGGAAGTTCACCTTTTGCAGCCCATTCAAAGGAACCTTTGCAGGATGAGGATAACCACACCTGGAGCCTCTTCCACCCATCCTGGAGGCACTGCAGAGCGTACAACCCACTCTGCAAACTTTTCCTTACCTCTCTTGTTTCCTTACCACAAAACAGGTAAATCAGTGCTGCTCTGACTTCTCTGGGCAACAAAAGTCCAGGCTGAGAAAAATATCAATCAAATTCAAGCCCAAAAATGAAGAGGCTGAGGGAGTTATAAGCAAAGGGGAATATTTCTCCATAGTCAGTGAAGTTCATTAGCCCACACTCAGCGTGATGTGCTTGGAGCACAGGGAATTGGCTGCACAGCAGCAGTGAAGGAAGACAGGAATAAAGATATTCCAACTGGATGGAGAGAAAAAATTCTGAGTTCAACAAAATGGGGCTCTCCTGCCATGAATTCCCTTTTCTATGCAAAGGCTGGAGGCTTTCTAGCCCAGCTCAAGGTGACTTTCTGTGGCCAACAAGGAGACAGGGTGGGACCAGCTTAGCCTGGGACAATCTGCACTCTCCCTGGCTCTGGGACCACTCAGTCCCTCTGCAAAGATATCTCTGCTCTTCATTCACCAGCTCCTGGGAGTGGTTTTAAACCAAAATCCAGGGCTCCCTTGCACACAGGGTGCTGCAGATGAGGTGGGTTCAGGATCAGCAAGGGTGGCAATCACTTGTGCTTGGTGTCCTTTTTGTAGAGCTGAACAAAGATCAGCTTTCAATCAGTGCCTCAAACATCTTCCTCAGAGGCTTCTCAAAGGCCCTGGGCTGGTGCTGCACAGCCTTGCCAGCTCCACAGGAGATGTTTGCCAGGAAAAGTGCTGCATTTGTTTTGTCTGAACTGGTAAGTCTGGGAAATCAGCTTAAAGCATTCCAGTTTGGAGACCCATTTCTCATAAACTCCTGAAGTCCCTTTCCTTCCAGCCTAAGCCAATCCAACACATTTGTTTCTAGGCTGAGATCCAGCAGAGAGCTTTCTTTTGAGAGCCAACAGCAAATTTTTATGACCACAAAATAAACCTTGAAATACGATCTGTTTAGATAAGCGGTGGGAATGCTGAGAGGCACTCTGTGATTTGAATCCAGAGGTGTGAACAGTTCTGCTTAAAGGACATTCAAAAATAATGGCATTCAAAAATAATGTGCTGCAGCTTCCAGGAGGAAACAGATCGTGCTGATGCTGGTTTGAATCATGGCTCTGCACAAGCTGCACAGGAGCAAGAGGAGGTTTATTACGAGCAGCCCTGAAGCAACGCCGAGGTCCCAGGGAGGTCAAACCCCAAAGATCTGCCCTAAACCTGCCTCTCAAGAGTTTCTTTCACAGCTCCCCAGCTGGTTGTATCCCGACTACCTCCTGTCAAGCAGGAAATCTTCCCCCACACATCCATGGTTAAGTGGCTTTACACGTCCCAGTGCGGTTTTTTCCAGGGATTGTACTGAAGGGATTCCCGCGATTCCAGAGGAAATGTTCAACCTACTCCAGTGCTTGACCTGCTCACCACTACTGCTCACACTGAGCTACCCAGTTTGGGCAAGATCATTCCCTGTGTAAAGAACATTTGTCTGAAAGCAAAGCTGAGGAGCAGTGATTATTTCTACAACTCCCTGGAAGGAGGTTGTAGCCGGGTGGCGTTCGGTCTCTTTTCCCAGGTAACAAGTGATGCCTCAGATTGTGCCAGGAGATGTTTAGATTGGACATTAGGAAAAATTTCTTCCCTGAAAGCTTTGTCTGGCTTTGGAACAGGCTGCTCAGGGCAGCGATTGAGTCATCATCCCTGGAAGTGTTCAAAAAACTTGGATGTGGCTGCTGCGGACGTGGTTTGGTGGTGACCGCTGCAGTGCTGGGTCAGAGCTGTCGTGGGCTGTCACTGCTAATGCAAACCTCCACAAATACCAAAGGTTGTAGCTGAATATTAGAAATGCTCAAAACCCGCCCAGATAAGTCCTGGTGGAAATGGAAAGCATTTGCACCACATAGCCCTGGATGGAGCAATTCCTGGAGAGGAGGAGCCTGCAGCTGTTTGCACAGTCAGGATATCCCAGGCTCCTGAGTTCCCATCCATGATGAACTCAGCCACCCTGTCAGCAGCCTGTGATGGTTCCCATCATCCCGAGGAGAAACCACCCTGCCCAGACAGACAGACAATGACAGACAGTTCAGCGCAGGGGCTGAACTGCAGCTGTGGCACAGAGCCAAGCCTGAGCCATCATCAATTTGGAAACCCCAGGGAGCTGGAGATGTTTGAACTCCTGTCCTCAATGCTGCCCTGTCCTCCCCTGGGGATTCAGGGTAACAATTTAAATCTTTGAAGCACCCCATGGTCAGGCTCCAGACCAGCTGAGCAAACCATAACCAGCTAAATCAGTGTCCAGTGGCGCTGCTGGGAGAAGGGCAGTGGTCAGCTGTGCATTAGCGGTGCTTTCCCGGGGGAGACGCGGATGAGCTCCTCCAGGAACCATCACAGACCTCCCCAGGGCGTGCAGAGGGCACTTGGCAAGGCACAACAACACATCCACAAATTAACAGAGGCACAACACCACGGGCAGCTGCTCCTGGAGCTCCCGGGGGACGGGATGGCACGGCAGGCACGCGGCAGATGCCGGACACCTGGCTCCAGCAGGAACAAAACCTGGGCTCTGGCAGCTTTCCCTGAACCCTGACATCACCAAAGGTGCTGTGGGGACAGGACCCGGTGCTGTCGACCCTCAGGTTGAGGTGCAAGTCTCACCATGGTCGATATTTTAATTAAAACCCCATGTTTTGCACTCGATGTGGTGATGGAAGTGGTTCCACTCTTTGTATTTTGATCAATTTTAGCCCCCATACCTTCACTGAAGCTGGAGACACAATTTCTTGAATATTTTAGCAAATCCATATTTTGAAGACAGGCCCAAGGGCAAGCTGGAAGCCACCCTAACGAGGTGTATTCAACCACCCAGACCCCCTGGATGGCTCCAGGACATGCCAGGTGTCCTGCTCTGGCACTGAGACCCTGCCTGGGTTCCCTGACCCTTGTGCTAAACTTCGCTGTGAATTTTTCAGGAGAAAGAACCCAAGTCTGGGACTCCTCTCTATTTTTATCATGTTCCATCACTCCCAGCAAGAACCAGACAAACAACCCCAAGAAATGGCTTGGAAAGTCTGGAGGACAAAAATAAATGCCCAGACTGTGGTTAGAGGGGCTGAGCTTGGCAGAGCCAGCTCGGGCTGGAACACAAGCAAGCTGTTTTCCTTTAAAATAACAGAGGTGCCCAGAGGGGCAGAAATGCCATCTCGTGGGGTCAGGACAGCACAGATCCATGAGGCAGGAGAGAAGGACAGGTTTGGACAGCCCTGGCCTCAGCATGCCCAGAGAAGTGTAATCCCAGTGCTACATGAAACAGCTCCTTTCTCTCCCTGTCTGCCTCCTCCTTTCTCTTTGCCTCTCGGCCAAGCCTACATCGGGATGCACCAAAAATAAGCTTGGAATTCCTGTTTTGGCCCAGCTTCAGCCACCCATGGGCAGGGCTGGGAAGCAGATGTGGGGCACGGTGGCTTTGCAGTGACATAACCCAGTGAAGACGTGGGTTCAGTGTCCTGCTTCACCTCACAGAGTTTCTCTGCGACCCTGGGAAGGTGAGTGGGACACATCACCCTTGGGAGCATCTCTTTCCTCGCACCATCTCTTTATCCACCTTATCACACCAGCTGCTGAAAATCTGCAGGTTGAAATAAATAAAATGGACACTCTGCTCTGGTGAGATCCCACCTGCAGTGCTGCATCCAGCTCTGAGGCCTCCAGCATAAGAAGGATGTGGAGCTGCTGGAGCAATTTCAGAGGAGGCCACAGAGATGGTGTGAGGGCTGGAGACCCCTGCTCTGGAGCCAGGCTGGGAGAGCTGGGGGTGCTCACCTGGAGAAGGGAAGGCTCAGGGAGAGCTCAGATCCCCTTCCAGGGCCTAAAGGGGCTCCAGGAGAGCTGGAGAGGGACTGGGGACAAGGGATGGAGGGACAGAACACGGGGAATGGCTTCCCACTGCCAGAGGGCAGGGTTAGATGGGATATTGGGAAGGAATTCTTGGTTCTGATGGTGGGAGGGCCCTGGCACAGGGTGCCCAGAGAAGCTGTGGCTGCCCCATCCCTGCAAGTGTCCAAGGCCAGGCTGGACAGGGCTTGGAGCAACCTGGGAAAATGGAAGGTGTCCCTGCCATGGCTGGGGATAGAACTGAATGAGCTTTAAGGTCCCTTCGAACACAAAACATTCAATAATTCTAGGAAAAGAGCCAAGAAAATAAAACCTGGGATTTCTTCAGACCTGATGGAAGCAAAGAATCACCCCACTAATGCCCCACAAGCCAACACACTGAATTAAGCTGGGCTCTGGGAAGGAGCGACACAAGAAACTGTCAGGGCATCAGGACCTTTCTGGAAGGGAATTTCTGTAGATAACTTGATCCTGTCAGGGTGAGAAACCCAGGTGTGGGTGGGATATAACCCAGGAGGAGGTTTTCTGGAAACTGAGGTCAAGGAGCAGAGGAGAGAGGAGGCACCAACATCTTTTTAGCAAGGAAGAAATGCTCTCTAAATTAGTAGAGACCAAATTCCCTGCCAGCTCCTCTGCTGAACACAGACTTGATCTAGAGCTGCTCTTGTGAGCTGGAAAATGTCTTGAACAGGGGTGGAGATGGATCTACCAAGTTTCTACCTCCCCCTAAATCCTATCTGATGTGGATCTTAGTGGAGGATCCAGGAGGCTCTGGGTGCAGGGCACAGCTCTGGCTGGCCTTGCTGGCAGAGCAAAACCTTCCTGCTCTTTACCTGCTGTAAATGAAGACACAGCCTCAAGTCTTCTGTATTCCTGGCAACTCTTAGGGAATTCCTGCAATCCTCAGTAGTGAGAATAATGCGATTGCCTCCTAATGTGAGATTTCCTTTGCTGGGTAAAGTACACCTAAGGGCTGCTGATGTAATTCTCTCATACTAAGCTGATTAAATGCTGAGGAGTTAGAGCCTTTTATAATTTTATTACATTAGATTCCAGAGACGAAATGAATAGAAATGACCAGGCAGCGAAGGAGGCAGAGATCTGTGTCCGAAGATTTTAGAGACTCTAAATTACATTCAGACAATCCAGCAAGGTGTCTGCAAGAGCAAATCTAATAACAGAGTGTCCGTCTGTTCCACAGTACGGATAAACTTGGGGTGTCAGGGTTGTACACCATGAAAAGGACAATTACAAGCAGAGAACACGGAAAGGTCGCGGTATCCCAAGGATTCACGCCATCCCTTTGAGGAAGAGCAGCAGCCATTAGCAGTGCTTGGCAACTGGCTGCAGGGTGTTATTAGCACTGCTAATGACTTGCAGTGAGACAGGAAGGTTTCTTGGGCTGGACAGAGGATGTGAGAAATACATTATCCCTACCCAAAATGCCTGGGCTGGACCACATCTCTGTGCGGAACCTCCTAAAGGTTTGGCTGAGTTGGAAGAGAAATCAGGGTTGAAGGCTGTTCTGGAAAAGCCTGGGTAACTTTAAAAATCTGGGCAGAAACAGCAAAATGCTTCAGGGTGCAAAAAACCCCTGTGTCATTGACTTTGGGTCAATTGGCTCATTTCAGCCAAGCCCTTAATTCCACTCTGTCTCAGACAAGTCAGCTGGGACAGGGATCACCATGAGGCATCTGCGTGCTGAGCTTCCTCCTGTTTCCCTTCACAAGGAAAAGCTGAATTTATGAGCAGCTTCCAGCCCGGTCTTCGTGCACACCCTTGGGCCATCCTGGCCCCATTGACCACACATTTGTGGTTGCTGGACTGGGTGATTTATGCCACTCACCAACAAAGCAGCCAGTGAGGGCCACAGAGCTCAGGCACAATGTGAAATTCAGGGGATATTCATGCACCCATGTGTCGTTACATTTTTCTCTGGGCACCGCCGTCAGCAAAACGCTCCAGTATTGAGATGAGGGTCCTGCAAAAGGTCAAACTGAATTTTGCTTGCATATCTGAGCAAATATTTGTGAACAATTTCCCCCATTATTCTCTAAGCTTTACATATGGCCCGCTCAGCCGAGAGAAGCGTGGTCCTTGTTAAAATATTTCTGGGGACTGCAGTGACTTTAAAAACTGCCTGAAAGCCATTCCTAGGCTGACTATTCAAATGCATTTTCTGCAAACAAAAGTTTATTTGCTATGTATAGATAAATGCTGTCAGTGGGCTAATTTGGAAGCACTGTTGATTACCCATTGTAATGAGGCCTATTACATAATTAAAAGTGTTTTCTCCTAACTGCATTTTGCTGCTAATTAACATTTTATGCCATCTACAATGGACACTTTGGGCTGCATCAAAGACATTATTATGCAATTTTATCCTAAGAGCAGACTATGAATTATTAATTAATATCAAATCTGTTGATTAAAGGGTAATTTGTAAGCAAGCCAGTCATAGCCAGGAACATGCTTCACCCATAAATATTCCCCTGAAACACAGTCCAAAATAATATGGACTAAAGGAAAGGTAGAAGACTGGGAGTGTGAAACATGGGAGACTGGGATAATTTATGAGAAGCTCTGATGTTTTTCCAGAAAATCCTGTTGTTAGTGTTTTAATTAAACAGCGTCTTCCACAACGCTCTGTCATGTCCCAGCAGGATTCACCAAGGGAAAACGGTGGAATCCTTGTTCCTTGAGCAAGTCAGACAACAACAGGAACTTGGTGTACAAATTTTCCTCAGCCTGGAAGTTCAGATCAAAAATTTACCCAGTTTGGGGGTGGAAGCAGCAGATGTTGGCAGAGGTTAAGAAACACCTACAGAAATTATTTTGCTGCAGCATCACCTTGAAAAATGAGCTGTGGGCAAGAGCAAGGCTGCAGTGTGAACGTGGGGAGAGCTGCCTGCCCACTGCTCACTTATACCAGTGCCTGAATTGGCACAAATTTATACAAATGTCTAAATTCAGGTTCAGCTGGTCAAACCAAGCTGGCAAATGGCTGCTGGATAAAATCCTGACTTATTGGGGTCCAGAGTGGACTCTTTTCAATGTGAGCCAGTTCATCATCTGAATTGCACACCACAAGTGATAAACAATGAACATCAGGTCCTGAAACATCACATCCAGCCCAGCTGCAGCCCCTGGCCCTCACCCAGGAGGAACTGGGAGCTCTGGAGGGCAGCAGTACCTGCAGGGAGCCACAATCACCCTAAAAAGTCAACCTTGGGGCTTCATCCAAGACCAGGCGTCCCATGGGACTGTTGTGGGACACTGTGGAGTGTCCACCCCATGCTGCTTGGCTGCCCTGAAGTCAGGGCTCATCAATCACAGGCACCAGGACACGGAATCATCCCGGGATTCAGAAATGAAGGAGCAGCCTGATGCCCCCTCTGCCAGCCTTGGCATCTGCTCACTGCTGCAGCAGCCTGGTTCTGCTCTGGGCTCAGGCCTGAACTGGCTGCAGCTCATCCTGAGGTCAGGAAAGGTGGCATAAAAATAACAGTAGTAGTAGTAGAAGTAGTAGTAGTAATAGTAGTAGTAATAGTAATTATTGTTGCTGTTGTTGTTGTTATAATAATTTTAATAGGTGTTAACGTTGTTGTTGTTATTATTCTCATTATTATTACTGTGAATCAGGCTGGTGATGTGCCTGCTGCAGCAGAGCTGGAGACCCCTGAAATGCTCTCCACATGCTGCACAGAGTGCATCCAGGCAGGGAACATCAACCAGGCTGCTTTCATCCAGCAAATGCCTGTTGGGAAAAGCTGCTTGAGCAGCCTTGTTTACCAGCACGAGCAGGCTGCAGGAGAGCTGTGTGACAGCACACACCACAGTCAGGCTTTGTGGTTTCATTATGAAAGGGGAAGGGCAGAGGGAGGCGCTGGCAGTGATGGTGGAGTTTGCAGTGTGGGACAGCCCCAGCTGTGCTCACTCTGTTTCTCACACCCAGTGTGGTCAGAGTGACACCCAGGTGAGAAAAACAGCAAAATAGGTAATAATTAAAAAAATAGGTCAAGCAAAGAGCCACCCTTCAGGTCTTGGGCATCCACGGATGTCCCTGGATGGAAGGGGCTTCTCTGCAGGCTAAAGGGGGGACCCATCACATCAGCTCCAGAATATTCCCATCCCCAGAAAGGTGAAATCCTCCCAGATTCCTGGTCCAAGCCCAAGCCCAGAGGTGCAGGTCCTGTCCCCTCTCATCACAAGAGCTCTGTGTGTGGACTCCCCCCTGCCCACACTCAGCCTGGCCACGGGCACCTTGTTAAACCCTGCCGGACCCAGGAGCATTAACGAGGCCCAGGACCAATTAATTAATCCTTGTCCTCCTTGCAAGAAAAATACACAGAGCAAACAATAATTGGAATTCATAAGCCCTCAGATACACGACAGTTAATGAGAGCCTCTAACTATAGAGACCTGCAGGAAGATGCAGCTCTGTTTACAGCAGCCCTTTTCATTACATTTTTCTCATTTCCACTTCTCTCATTATTTCTGGAGGACGTAACGAAGAGCTCCTTCAGACATGCAAAAATGAAGCCAGACAGCACAGAGAGGGTCTGGAAGGTTTTTCTTTACAAGGCTGGATAATTCAGAAGGCAGACTAAAGGAAAGGTGTGTTAACATCTTTTTTTTTTTTTTTTTACACTCTGTGTTGCCACCTCACCTTTAGCAAGAAGTTTTGCACTTTGGGTTAGCTGACAGCTCCTATTTCAAGTGAAAACCCCAGTGCAGGAGATGTCACTGATAGCAGGTCTCCCAGGTTTGGGTACCACAAAAATGGTGATGCTCCCCAAAACTGAAGGGGTATTTGTCTGTACCCCCCAGTGGCACACCAGCTGTCACGTTTCTTTGTAGGGTTATGTGGAAGATACCTCCTCTAACACATTTCTGGCCATCAGGACTGCAGAGAGAAGCATGAGAGCATTAACTAGAAGGGCTCAAAAAGTAGAAGAAGATCCCCTTCATTGCTGTTTTCCTCAGACTTTAAAAGCAGTGCCTCACCTAGCTGATTTCTGCTCTTTAACCACCAGAAAGTGGAGATTATTGGGGTCCCCCATTCACCATCCAGCCTCAGCATTTCCTCTCCTCACTGATGGTTCTCACAGTGAAACCAAACCATTCATTTGCAAAGCCATGAAAACACAGAGGACATCCATGATTCCACCCTGGAAAGCTCTCCAGGTGACTAAAGCCATGACATATTCCCTGCTCCCACCACTCTGGGCTGGGGACTTTTCGACCCTGGCCACTGGCAGAGAGCCAAACCATTCTATGGACTGCAATCGTTTTTGTTTTGTTTTTTTTTAAATAAACATTTCACATTTGAGAGCTTATAAATACTCAAGCAATTTATTGCAGATTTACCACTCTCCATTTTTCTGATCTCAGCGCCGGGGCTCAGAGTTCAGCCCCAATCCAAGTTCATACACAGCAGTAGCTTTCCATGTCAATTAGAGGGAGAAGGTTGTTTTCTGCCTCGACCTCTGAGATCAAGTGCTAATGCACTACAGAAAAAGGCAGTGATCCATCATCCAAACCCCAGCCAGGACCACTTTTTCCTGGGAGAAGGGCTTGCAATAACTCACTCCACACCATCAGTCACCTCTTGGCCATCCTCGGGGGCATTCCCAGCATTACTCCAGGACCAGGAGCCTTCAGCCCCGGACACTGATTGAACACAACACCTTATTACTCATTTTATGGCAGCAGCTTGGTGCCCAGGTCATGGAGCAAGACCCAGACGTGGAGAACAGCAGATCTCATGGCCAGAAACTTTGTGGTGTGAGGATATGCCAGGGTTTGGTGGTGGTGCAACAAATGCTCCTCCCGACGGAGGGGTTGCTGAAAAGGGCAGCGGGAACGGAAGGAAAAATGACCTGGTCATGAATTATGTCTGGAAGCACTCTAAAAGGAATGTTTTAAAGCCATTTCACTGCCTTGTGATGTGTATTGGAAATCACAGTCTGAGCTGCTCTGCTGCACAGACCGAAGTGGGAAGGCAGCATCCAAGGGGAACAGAGATGAAGCCGTGACCCCAAAGGATGAGCTACCCATGGGGACACAAGAAGAACGAGCTTCCTAAAGATATCCTGGAGTGTGGCACAGCTCAGGATGTTCTTTCAAAGGGAATATTTGAGGACAAAAATGATTTTTTATTTTTTTTTTTTAAATCCCCCACAAGGAATTTTGTTTGCCTTTTCTTTCCCTCCTTTCCTTCTTTTTTAGAGGGAAGATGTCAGGCTGGGGGCAGGTGAAGAGCTATAAAGTCTTCACCCCAGCGCAGTCTCCAACACAGAGAACTGATGGCAGCCTGTCCCTGTGGGCAACGTGAGCTGGGAAGGATGCCAAGAGCCTGGGAAATATTTCCAAATACCTGCCAAGGAGTGCAGCCTGGGCATCCCTGGGGAAAACCAAATCTGCTCATCAGAGATGCTCCCAGGAAAACAGCCCTGGGAGATGGTTTATGGGGGAGGAAGGACCTCTCTGGACAGGGTGGCCCCTCACAGAGCACACAGCTCGTGCCTCTGCTTCCAGGAGCACAGCACCATCCCAGGTGCCCTTCAGGGAGGCTCAGAGCCTTATTTGCCTTTTTTCCCCAGCTGCATATTCATCTGCTTAGTTTGTAAATCCCTGGAGCCTCGTTTGTCCAATTAGTGCTCGCTGAGTCTCTTGCTGCTGGCAAATAATGGGCTCTTCCATGCACTGTTGCATTACCCAAAAGAAAATTGCTTGGCAGCTGAGAACCGAGGCGTCTCAGTGCCACGAGGAATTGAGGGGAGGAGAGGCAGCTCCTGCACCTTAACTGGCCCTGACATAAGCCCTGAGTGGACAGGAGGGCTCAGCCCCATCCCTTGCAGGGCTGTGAGGTCATTTCTGTGCTGTTTCAGTGTTCTGGGAACTGGGATTTGAGAAAAACCTGCCTGATACACCCAACCCAAAAGTTCTGCAGTCCAACCATTTCACCTTCACTCCTCTGAGCC
Source organism: Orthonyx spaldingii (assembly GCA_013397795.1). NCBI lineage: Eukaryota > Metazoa > Chordata > Aves > Passeriformes > Orthonychidae > Orthonyx > Orthonyx spaldingii. The sequence goes on along the minus strand of VZTJ01001561.1, from coordinate 124,874 downwards.
TTCAATTTACACGTGCTGCAGCATCCCACAGCTCCTCAGTGGCATTCCTTGCTTTGCTCCCTGTTGCAGCTTGCTGCTGGTGAGAGCTGATCCAGGAGCCTCCCCTCCAGCCAGACCTTTTGCAGCAGAATAAATCATCTGAGTGGGTTAAAAAAGATTCCCAAGCATTTGAAGAATGAGGCCGTATTTTTAGCAACAACAACTGAAAACAAAAGCTCTTTTTTCCCCCCACCTTTCTACTGGTGCAGTTCATCACTCAGAGTGAAGGTTGGTGACACTTTCCACTATCCCAAGTTGCTCCAAGCCCTGTCCAACCTGGCCTTGGACACTTCCAGGGACAGGGCAGCCACAGCTTCCCTGGGCAACCTGTGCCAAGGCCTCACCACCCTCACAGGGAAGAATTTCTTCCTAAATTCTAATCTAAATTTCTCCTCTTTCAGTTGAAAACAATTCCCCCTTGTCCTGTCACTGACATGACAACAGAGCATCCTGCTGGAGACCAATCACTTACCCAGGGGGGGGAAAAGAAGGGGCAAGAATTCAGCATCCAGAGGAAGGAGCAGAGAGGGATACAACTGATGGAATCACCCACACTGGGATGTAGCAGGGCCACAGAGCCCAGGTTTTCTTTGCTCCAGCCTGACATTTAGGTTAGACATGTATCTATTCCTTGGCAGAGGTTTGTGAGCAATTTGACCTGTGCTAATCCTTTACCCCCAGCTGGGAGAGAGCCTTGCACCAGAAATCAATCTGCCTTGCCTCCAGTTCTTCTCTGGCTGCATCCAGCTCCTTAGGAAGAGGCAAAAATGTCCCTCTCTGATTTATCATACAACTTTAATAAGTGCATTTTACAGTTCAGGTCGTATCCTTTCATGAGCCTCATTATTTTGGACTGGTTTTATAACAAGGAAAATGTGCCATTAAAGTGTCTTTTTCCAGTGGACTCAAGTAGCCCTTCAGTTTAAGCCTCCCTCATGGCTTGGAAAGCTGGAATTTTGTTTGTCAATGCTGAATAAGGCAGCAAGATGATGGCACAAGTGTCTAAAAAGGTGTGTAAAGTAATTGTGGCTGCAGCTGGAGTCTGTTGAGCGTGGCTGGATCATCACTCACTCTCCCAGGAGGGGTTTGGATGTGCTGCCCATTTACAGCTTGCCAAATCCTGCCCCTGGGGAAGGCTCTGTGCTCTGTTCTTCCCTTGGCTCAGTTTTGGCTTTACAGAGGGGTAAAGGAGAACAGAACTCAGCTTGGATCTGCTGGAAGACCTTCCACCCACAGGCCAGGTTTGTACCAAACTAATTTAAACCTCCATCAGGTTTCAGTGGGCGTTGGGTCAGGCCTTTAGTTGTTATCCAACTAAAACCAACACTAGAACTGGAAATAAGCAAAACCCAGAGATATTTGCCCAAATTTTAGGATAAGTTTAGTCTGAACCCACCTATTAAACCTGAAGTTAATTAAACCAGGGATTGGTCTGAGCATAAACTCTGCATCAAACCCCCCTGGATTTCAGGGACAGCTTGCACATGAGCTAAGCCCAGCCTTGCTAGACAGAAACAAAAGTCAGACCGTCCTCACTTGGCATTCACAGAGAGCCAATGAATTCCATTTCCCTGCACTGCTCCCGTAGCCATCCCTCTCCAAACAGACCAAATAGCCCAGACTGAAACCAAAACCAAACTGAAATTCCCTTCCACACAGCTCCAGGGGAGAAACCAGCACATCCTTGGCTGGTGGTGTTTGACAAAGCCCAGATATTCAGGCTCTGCCTTCCACCTTTACTGATCTCCACTGAAATCTGTCACCCCCAGTCGTTCTCTCCCTGTGTGACCACACTTGGTGCTCTCCAGCTGAGTTCAGCAGGCTCCACTGCCTCACCTTAAGCAATGTTTAGACCTGGGCTTGCACATCTGGGGCTTCTCCTTAAAGGAGGACTTTGATTTGGGGCAGCGAAGTTTGGAAAGCTTGGGAATGACCAAGGCCAGGGGTCAGCTGTGACCTCTGCTCAGCACTGGTGGAGAAAAATGTGATACATGGCCATTCCGTGGACACCCTGGAATGATACAGCGCAGCAAACAGGAGCAATCCCTGGCCCCAGGGAAGGAAAACAGAGCTAGGTCATGGCTGCAGTGCCAGGAGCTGCTCCTGGAGCTGCTTTTGCAGATTCTGGGTGAAGCATCATCCTTGATCTGACACAGATAAAGCTGTCTGAGTGGCCACTCACCCGTGTTTAAAAGATGCTGCCTGTGACAAATGGTGCTTAATCCACAGCAGGATTAGGACAACCTTTCCCAGGCAGTGGGAAAAGCCCCACTGTTGCTTTAGCAGACAGAAGGAGATGCTATATTTATTTCTATGGCCACATAGTAGAGAAAACAGGCAGAAAAATTCCCCCTGTGAGCTAAAAGGGTATCGATACCCTCACTCCCAAACCCTCTCTCTTCAGCAAACCCGAGACATCTGCAGCTGAGCCGCACACTCAGCACCACACAGGAGTTATTCCTTCTGAGCCCGAAAGGAACTGAGTGGGTCACAGCTCCACCACGGAGTCTTTCTTCCTCAATTTTGCAAATATTTGCCCTGGGGTGATGCCGTGACTTTGGTGGTGCCTGCAGAGCGGTGTCTGTGTGAGTGCCAGGAGGTGTTAAACCAGGGGTACAGGAGGTGAAATGGCCCAGGCTGTGCTGCTCCAGCTCACAGAGCAGGCACCGAATCCTGGGGTGAACCCCCAGCGAGCAGAACTCCTGCCCCTCTCCCTCTGCAGACCTTCTGCCAGCTCAGGGTTTAATCAGGGGGGTTAAGCACCGTTGGCTCCCCGGCCGGGGCTGCCATCAGCTCTGTTCTGGCAGCAGAAAGGAGGAGAGGGGGACTCCACCTGCGTCAGACCCAATTGTGGGCTGATGTCGTGAGCCCCCAGCATATTCCAGACATGGGTCCCAAGATGTCGAGATCCGAGGCCCCAGGAATCCCAAGATTCCCTGCCCGTGGTGGGGGGGTTGAACTGGTGATCCTGAAGGTCCCTTCCAACCCAAACCATTCTGAGATCCCTTGTCAGACCCTGGTTTAGGCATCCAAGTGCTCTGTGAAACCACAAGCTCCCAGCCTGGGTGTTTCAGCACTGTGAGCTTCCAGGAGGATGAGCTGAGGCCAGAATTCCCGGCTGGAGCAGCTCCTGGCGCCATGGGAAAGGTTGTGCCTTGGATTCTGTGCTTTCAGGCCATGGTGCTGTGCTCTCCCTTCACACACCTGAAAAACCAGAGCTCCCCTTTCCTTCCCAGGAATGTTCAGACCTGCAAAGTGCCCCCAGTCTGAAATATGAACAACAAGAAGCTGGGAAAAGACCCAGACAGGGTCTGCTGCCATCACAGACCCTCTGGCAGGGTTGACCCAGCCCCACTGAGCACCAGCAGGTCCCCCATCCACAGCAAATTTCTTTAAGAAATAACAAAAATCCCCCAGTTCGTGCAAAGAACAGAGAGAGCCTGTTCCTCAGGCCGCTTTAAAACGCTCAGCTTAGTGTTGCAACAGGTTTTTCAAACATTTCTGGCTCTGGTAAAACATTTTAATAACCCTGATAATATTTATCATGTGGTTAGGGGTGCTTGGGCTGGAGTAAGCCATAAGTCCAGCTGGCAGAAACCCCAGGAACCAAATAATTTGTGTCTCTGGACTGTGAGCTGATGTCCCTCACTCACACCCTTCCCAGGCTGTCCCCAGGGATGGGAAGCAGCACAAAGCCCTCTGGGAAAAGATCTGTAATGGCCTCAGGGACTTAGGCACATAATGGGCCAGATGTGTCATAGCAATTCCAGCACAAACCCTCCCGTGAGGGTTTAAGCAGAGCCCCAGGGAACTGCATGGCAGGAAAAGGTGTAGCAGCTCCTGGAGCATCACCTGGAGAAGGGACTGAGAGGGATGGAGAGGAGGTGCTGGGTTCAGAGAAGCCACCACAGCCCTGGATTTCACCACCCCACTCACCAGGCCCCTGCTCCGGTCCCTGCAGACCTCTTATCCTGCCAGCACCTTGCAAAAAAAAGGCCTTATATTAATAAATTCCCAATTTCAGCTCCCATGGGGATGTCCCTCCTGTGTGGTGCCTGTAGGAATGCGTGGCTGGACGTGGGAAACAGGGGTTTAGGTAAACAGGATATTCCCTGCAGGGAAAACTCGCATCCCCCAGCAGGCAGGAAAGAGGTGGATTCCTGGAGCAGGGTGTTTTCCTGGTAGAAATAGGTGGACAGAGCCCCAGGCTGTGCTTTTCCTGTTATGTGAGCAGAGTTTTAGGTGGGTTACTCTTTTCTTTTTTTCTTTTTTTCCTGTTTATCTCGGACATTCCGGATTTATTTTGTTGATTTAGTCGAACACCTGATTGTGCCACACCAATTTATTGGGGTTTTCACCCTGGCTTCAGGATAGGTGACGTTGTTATGTCTGCTTGCACACATTGCATGGGCCCAGGGTGATTGTTACACTGCTTGAAAAGTGTAAAAATGGTTAGGAAACACTCCCAGCAAAAATATCTGAATAAGTCCATGTGGTGGAGGAAATAACAGTGAGGAGAAAACCACCAGCTGAAATCCCAGGTCATGTAAACCACTGTGCAAACATCCCCTGTTTTTTCCTCTCCCACCAGTGAGGGATTCACTCACGGGCCGTAAGCAGCGTCAGGCAGCTCTGTGCTAATCCATTCATGTGCCCTCTTCATCCTGTGTTTCTAAATTGTTCATTTCTAAGTGTTAATGAGACCATGAATCTTAAAAAACAAAACAAAACAAAACAAAAAAAACAAAACAAAACAAAAAAAAAACAACAA
>VZTJ01001561.1:109610-120036 GCA_013397795.1 Orthonyx spaldingii | reverse complement strand
AAAAAAAAAAAAAAAAAAACCACCCCCCCACAAAAAAAAAAAAAAAACCCAAACTTGGTACAAGCCCAGAGCATCATGCAGAGATGGAACCATCCCCATCACCAGCTCTTGGGGACAGCCTGGGTTGGTGGTGCTGCTCCTGATCCCCGTGGGATGGCAGGAGAAAAGCCAAGGGGAGAGGTCAGGCCTGGGATCAGGGGTCTGGGAAGGGGCTGGGGCTGGGGCACACTGCTCAGGAGCCTGTGCAGGGAGCAAGGGAGCTGGAAGGGCATGGGAGAAGGTGTTTATTGGGAGATGTTCACTCTCCTGAGATTCAGGGGTTGGAACCTGCCCTGGGGGACACAGATCCCTTGGGAAGGAAACTCACAGCTGATGAAATAGTCCAGCAGTGATTTAACTTTTCACTCTGTAGAATCACAGGGTCATAAAATGGTTGGAAGGGACCTCAAAGCCCATCTCGTGGGCAGGGAGACCTTCCACAGTCCCAGGGTGCTCCAATCCACATCCAACCTGGCCTTGGACACTGCCAGGGATCCAGGGGCAGCCACAGCTTCTCTGGGCACCCTGTGCCAGGGCCTCCTCACCCTCACAAGGAACAATTCCTTTCCAATATCCCATCTATTCCTCCTTGTCCTGTCACTCCAGACCCTTGTCCAAAATTCCCTCTTCAGCTCTCCTGGAGCACCTTTAGGTCCTGGAAGGGGCTCTGAGCTCTCCCTGGAGCCTTCTGTTCCTCAGGCTGAACAGCCCAAGTGGTACCTGAGGCAGGAGGGGATGCAGGGGGGAATCACAGGGCTGAGGGCAGAAGGATGCAATATTTGCTGTCCTGTTTAGCCACGTGTGTGGTGCACTCGAGTCAGCCTCTCCAGGAGCAGCACAGCAAGGCCTGGCCTAAACCTCTGACTCCTTTTCTTTTCCCCTTCTTCCTGTAAGAACAGAAACATTCCATGATGGATTACAGGACTTAAACAAGCACATGGACCCTATGGAGGGAATAAATTCAGTGGGACGGGGAGGGGAGGGACAGAAGGTTGAGTACCAGGAGTCAGAGCACTGACTGAGGTGAAACTGGCTCTGGTGGAACTGTGCTGATTTATTGCAGCTGGAAATCCGAGCTGAGCTGGGAAGGAGCAGCCAGGCCAAACTTCCCTGCTGGAGGGTGCTGCAGCTCTGGAGCACAGGCCCAGGGTGGCAGCTCTGTCTCCAGGGGTTTTCAGGGCTCATTTAGCCAACAGGAACCAGGAAAATCCCATTTCAAGGAGCAGGGGATCACAGACCCCCAGACAAGCTCCCCACCAGCACTGGTGTGATTCCTGATCCAGGGCCTGTGGTTTGCTCCTGAAGGACACCGGTGTCACTTTTTCCCTGTCCCCAGCTGTGCCAGGATGGTGGGGGACACACCATCCACACCAAACCACGTCAGCTGCCCCCTTGGCAAGGCAGAGACCCCTGTGCTCCTTCAGCCACCCCTGCTGTGACCACTGACCCCTGAATCCGCTGCCACACCAATTAGCACCAGTAACAAACCCTACCAGGAGCTGATGGGCAGCCAAAGCACATCCAGGGACTTCCATCCTTCCTCCAGGGGTGCAGGAGTGGGGCTGGGGTCCCATGGGCTGGACAGGGAGAAGCCCAACACTGCCAGGCTCTGCAGGCACTCGGCCTCTGCAGATGGGAAATAGCTCCAGGAAATCTCTGAAGGTTTTTAGGAGGCTCAGCTCCTCAGCCAGTGCCCCAGGCTGCAATAGGGAAAGGAATCTGAAGCAGCACTGAATTTCTCTGGGCTCTGAGCCCCGTTCCCCTCAGGTCCCTTCCCAGACCCCAGCAGAAGCAAACACAGCATTTCTCAGGAGCAACACCTCCCACAGATTGGTGCTGGCACCTGGAAATCCTGCTCCCAGCTCCACAGGACACCTTCCACCACGGCTCCATGCACCCACAGACCTGCTGCTGCTAATTACCCTTGATATTAATGCTGTCAAGGGCTCCTAAGGCTGTAATGAGAAGCAGAAAGAGGAGATGGATAGGTGGCAGGGGGAAGGCTGGGAAGCACGAGCTCCTCCAGGTCAGCAGGTGAGCTGGAGAACGTGTGCAACCAGAGACCTTCATGAGCATCATCAATCCGGAGCCTTTAATTGGGAGTTTGGAAGGAGCCTTCTCCATCTGTCCTCAGAGAAGGAGGGCCAGAGCTGCCCCGAGGAGGCTGGAGCAGGGTGACTCCAGCCCCTGAGAGGCTGGCTCGTGGAATGAGCTCCATCTTCCCTCTCTGCCAGCGGCCTCCTGGGCGAGGGACACTCGTCACTCGCTGCTCCTGACCCTCCCGTGCTGCCTCAGCCCCGCAGCCCCGGCGGAGGATGAATTTCCATCGCTGCTTTCAAGCCGTGCTGCTGGTTCTTGCTCACCGCTGTATCGGCCATCAAGGTTCCCAGGAAAACACTGAATAGGACACAAATTGCAAATTAGGCTTTAATTAGAAGCTGGCACCTGCTTTCTGACCAAGAAATACAATGAAGACGTCTATATGTTGCTATGGCAGTCCAGAAACACAGATTTCTGTTTCAGGACCCTTTGAAGACAAATTTACTCAGCACTATAAACTTGTATGCCAAAGTGATTAACACTTTAATGCTAATATCAAGCTGGACCAGTTACACACTTTTTATTCATTAGAAGGCATCGTTTTTCAACTGTGTCTTATCAGTATGTAAATGAGATTTTGACTCAGGCATTGTCTGCTCCCAAAAGCGCAGCCAAAGTGAATTCAATTAATGCGATTTACATCCCAATGTGACACGCGAGGCTGTGCCGGGCGTGATAAGGGAGCCAGATGGGAGCTGGGCTCCCGGCACAGCCCAGCCATCATCCTCCTCCTCCTCCTCCTCCTCTTCTTCCTCCCCCTCCCGGCTCCTCGTCTTTGCTGGGTACCCCCGCAACAAAGACACGCAGCCAACTCCAACCCAAACCTGGTTTTCCCCCGCCCCGGATGCTTCTGCTGGCAGGGGATACCCCGTCCCTGCCGCCTCTGGAGCCACTGAAATGTTTAAAAACACGGGAACGCCTCCGCTGCCAGCCCAGGATCGCCTCAGGGTAACTGAGGACAAAGCCTGGCTTCCCCCTGAACAATCCCTCTGGCTTTTCCCCGCTTTGGGCCAGACTCCTGCTCCTCCTGGTGCCTGCAGGACGCCTGCTCGCAGTGCTGGCCCTGCCCCAGCCCCAGATTTGGGTGTGAACGCCGAGGCAGGGTTGAAGTGCCCAGGTTTGGGCACTGCTCAGCTGGAATGAAGGACAGCAGGACACTCATTGTGCCCTGTCCCACCGCAAATGGTGCTTCAGCCAGAAACCTGAGTTTCAGCCCAGAGCTCAGGGTTTTTCTATGGCCCCCACAACTCTCTGACACTCGTTTGGCACCAGAGCTGGGAAAGCACAGGCAGTCCCCTCCTGGGAATGGCCTGGTGGGCATTTTGCCAGCACCTGGTCAAAACCAGAACGTGGTTGGCTCCGAGAGTCATCCCAAAACCCCTAAAACGAGGCTCAGTTCCCGCTCTTAAACGCAGGAAGGTGCCCAAAAGTGCTACTGATATATGTGGTAGATGCAAGAACACATACCCAGGAGCCTGGGAGTTTAAAAAAGAACATTTTCCTGAAGTGGCTGAGCTTCACCTGGACATTCAGTGGGTGTTTCTGCCCTTGCTCGTGCCAGGACACTGCCCAGACTCTGCATGGATGCTCCTTGGCTGGAGGTTTAGAGGGCTGGGTGCGAGGCTGAAAGCCACCAATGCCAAACCAATTTGTTCACAGGGTAATAAATTTTCTGCTGAAGGGATGAGCCCTTGCTAAAATTCCCAAAGCAGGCAGCGTTTACTGCCCTTATTTCCCAAATGCTGCTTGCATCCAGGTAAACCTCTGAAGTCTCTCTGGATCCCAGGGTTTGCCCAGCTCAGGTGGGTGCCCTGTTTGAGCACAGGATGGGTCCACAAGGTAAAAACGTAAAAGCAACACGTGGCTCTGAGCAGCACCCAGCCCCAAACAGCAGTGGGGCAGAGCCCACGCATCCATGAGTGGCCTCATTAACCCTAATTAATCCAGGGAAGGTGCAGCCCTGCTCTCAGGCTGCAGGGGGAGAGCCAGGAGAGCAAAGTGGTGCTGGGTGATGCTGGAACCAAGTGCCATCCACCCTCTGCCTGCAGCAGGGAGCTGACTCTGTCCCCAGTGTCCCCCAGCTCACCCCACCCGCTCTGCCCTCCATCCCTCGGGGATCTCTGCCCTGCCCCTCCTCTCTCATCCCCAAAATAACTCATTTTCTGTGCTTGCACAGCTCATTTTCATGGTTGGATAATGTGTTGTGGGAAGGCTTTGCCAGGCACATCCCTGTCCTGCTTGCTCCCCTTCAGCTCCCACCCAGGCACGGGTGCTCATCCCCTCCCTCCCGATATTCCCTGACCCATTTCCACCTCCTGCATCCCCAGCCCCACCACCACCACCCCGATCTGACCATTTTCCCCACAGCAATCTGCCCATCCTGGCTGGCTGAATTTCGGATTTCCAGGCATGGTTTTGGCCGGGCAGACCCCTTGTGCTGAGAACCACCAGTAAATCACCGTGTGCCCCCTTCCAGCCAGCCAGCACTTTGTTATCCGTGAGCACAGTTAACCTTTTTCCACGAATGAAACATTCCAGGACAATTATTCACTTTGGCAGAGCGACTGTGGAGGAAAGCAAAGAGGAAAAGACATTTCTAGAGAGGCAAATTCCGCCCGGGAGCTGGAGCAGTCCCCGTGACCCCAAACACAAAGTCAATTGTTGCTCAAAACCTTCCCTTTTTAGGGTTCAAAGGACAGGCAATAAGTAAGCTCAAATTATCGCTGGGCCTTAATGAAGTTGCTTTCAGCCCGGGCAGAATTGCCTGTTTATTCATGCAAATTCACTGTAACCAGCTTAGGCACATTATCCAGCGCCGGGACCTGCGGGAGATCCTGGCTGCCTGCGGGAGATTAGGAGAGGAAACTCAGGGCCGGCTATCAGCACAGGCAGTTAAGGTGCTTCCAAATATCCCGATTAATTCCCAGATTGGCCTGGCATTAGGAAAACACAATGGGCCCTTCTTGTCTGAGTGCATATGACTGGTAATGATGGGCAAAGTCCCCCGAGGCTGGGACGGGCTCCAGCCGGGGAAAACAGCATCCCATTGATCAGCCCCTGATCAATACCTGCTCTGACTACGTGGAAATGCTCATTTATCTGTTACGTGCAGGTAATAATGAGAGCGTGGGGGTGGCTGAAATAAATCCTGGGGGATGTTAACAACCCCTGCCCGTGCTGGTGTCAGTGGGAAAGTCTCATTTCTCATTCCCACAGGGATGCAGGTTTTAGACACAGAACCCCGGGGAAGGGCAAGCACGAGCCATCGCTTGCCAGAGCACACAGGGGCAGGGAGCAAAGCAGCTTCCAGGGTTTGGTTTTGGGCAATTTGGGCACCCAGGGCCAACGACCCTCACCCAAGCACCCTCCCAAGGACTACTAAAGGAAGAGTTCAGAGCCTCTTCCAGGGCCTAAAGGGGCTCCAGGAGAGCTGGAGAGGGACTGGGGACAAGGGATGGAGTGACAGGACACAGGGAATGGCTTCCCACTGCCAGAGGGCAGGGAGAGATGGGATATTGGGAAGAAATTGTTCCCTGTGAGGGTGGGGAGGCCCTGGCACAGGGTGCCCAGAGAAGCTGTGGCTGCACCTGGATCCCTGGAAGTGTCCAAGGCCAGGTTGGACAGGGCTTGGAGCACCCTGGGATAGTGGAAAATGTCCCTGCCCATGGCAGAGAGTGGAACAAGATGAGATATAAGGTCCCTTTCAGCCCAAACCATTCTGGGGTTCTGTGATTTCAAGAGCAAAGGAAGTTTCTTCAGCTGCAAAAGCCAGAGTTTTGTGTTGATTTTCAGTCACTGCAGGGTAAATCCAGAGTGATCCAAGTGCACACCATCCCTCACGAGCATCTCTTGCAGGTGATGGCAGAGTTTGGCATCACTGATCCAGGAAGAAGCAGCTGGAGGAGCTGCCCAAGGCTCGGGGGATGGAGGGAAGAATGAACAACGTTGGGCTGGGAACCCCATGAACCTCATTAAAGTTTATAACTGGTACCACAAAAAGCCAACAAAAACAAAAAAGAGACTGAAGTGCATTTAGCTCAAGGCTCAGGTGCTCCCAGAGCACGTGGTGAGCCTGTTCACCAGGAAAAACCCACATCCCTGCAAAACAGATGAGCAAGGCTCGCTCTTGCGTGGCAGGAGAGACAGCCTGAGCTGAGATTTTGTAGCTTCAGGAAAGTGGGGTACCACTGGAAACGTGTTCTTGTTCCATTTGTTATTTTCCTCCTTAACGAGGCTGTCCCAGGTTCACAAATACCAACTTCCTTTTCCTTATCAGCTGCAGGGGGGGAAAAACAACAGGCTGCTGACCCTGGTTCACTCCTTCCCACAGAAGGGTGCTCCATGGATGCTCCTGCATCCCCTCCAGGTCAGTGGGTTACAACTCTTCCCAAGGGTATCTGTTTCAACCCAAAAAAAAAAAAAAAAAAAAAAAAAAAAAAAAAAAAACACAAACCAAAATAAAACAAGCAAAGCCTCCACAGTTCAGAGCTACATACATTCTTTGTGGCTATGAAAANAAAAAAAAAAAAGAAATAAAAATCCCACAGTGCCACAAAACCACAGCTGGAAGGGGAAAGGGGGTTTGTTTTCAGCTGAGCCTGTTAAAATTATTGGGTGCTGTGAAAGTAAGAGCCTGGTGTTTCCAGAAGCAGCCTTGTGGCCCTAATAACTCAAAATTGGCTCAGGTGGAAGAGGTTAAAGTCTTCCTGCAGGTGGTCTGCCAACCAGCCTGGAGAGCAGGATGGGCGAGGAAAAGCCTTGTCAGTGCCTTGTCAGGGAAAACAAGAGAAGTGTTTTAATCACCCTGAGTCTTCCCACCCATTTTTTCCTGTTACGCTGCCACAGCCCACCCAAAATCCATTCCCTTCCACCAGACACCTTCAAACACCCTGAAAAGTGCAGGGCTGGGGTTGACTATCTGAAAACACGAAAGGAGTAAAGGATAATTTTTTTACTGAAAATATTTAGTGAAGGCTTGACAGGAGATGGATGGGACAGCCAGGGCTCAATCCCAGACCTTCCCTGACAGCCACTGGTTCAGGTTGTCCAGGGGGTGGTGGCATCACCATCACTGGTGGTTTGGGGTTTTCAAGTCTCTAAAATGCTGCACTCCCGTTGCATTCTCCTTCTCCACATGGAATTGCTTCATTCACGGGGTTTGTATCTCCCCAACCAGCCCAGAACCACCACCAGGTGCCGTGACCCAAACGACTCCCACCAGGACTTTCTTCCAGCCGGGGCTAAACTCCAGCTCACCCAACGGGAAGGCCTGGCTGCAGAGCACACACGTGTGGGCACAGCCCTGGAAATCCAGAGTTAATTAAGCCTCTCACTGGCAAAAGCTTTTAATTGCATGGCAGCTGCCTGGCTGGAGGGTGGGCTGCAGGGAGGCTGCCCGTGCTCCCTGCCTGGCACGCGACCCCAGCCCTGCTGGAGAGCCCAGGACAGCAGGGGAGGTGGTGTTGCCACATGGGGCAGACCCAAAGTCGATGTTCTGACCCCTCTTCCCCAGCCAGACCATCTCCAGTCCCCACTCCAGGTGAAACCCTGCAAGGATTTGCAGCCCTGGCTCCTCCCTCCAGTCCCACACGTTGCTCCGGGGAGGGGGAAGAGATGTCCTCTGCCCCTTCTCACCCCAAAATTCACACACAGAGGATGAGGAGGAGTTGGCTGATCTGGGTGCCCTCCCCTCCACGTCAGGAGGGCTGGAAGAGGCAGGAACATGAGGATGCACCCAGAACCACTCACTGGGTACCAGCAGGGTCGTTCCAGGACCAGCCCCTGTCCAGCCAGGGGACGGACACAGAGACACCAACCTGCTCAGCCAAAACAGGCCATGGATGTCCCATCCCCAAATCTTTTGCCACATGGTTTTGAGCCCCTTTCCCCATCTGGGGAGGAAAGCACAGGCTGAAGAAGGTTAGAGAGTGTCCAGAGAATTTGTGGCTGCCCCTGGATCCCTGGAAGTGTCCCAGGCCAGGCTGGACGGGACTTTGAGCAGCCTGGGATAGTGGAAGGTGTCTCTGCCCATGGCTGGGGATGGGAGTGGGTGATCTTTAAGGTCCCTTCGAACACAAAACATTCAATAATTCTAGGAAAAGAGTCAAGAAAATAAAACTTGGGATTTCTTCAGACCTGATGGAAGCAAAGAATCACCCCACTAATGCCCTACAAGCCAACACTCTGAATTGAGCTGGGCTCTGGGAAGAGGCGACTCAAGGATCTGTCAGGGCATCAGGACCTTTCTGGAAGGGAATTTCTGTAGATAACTTGATCCTGTCAGGGTGAGAAACCCAGGTGTGGGTGGGATATAACCCAGGAGCAGCTTTTCTGGAAACTGAGGTCAAGAAACAGAGGAGAGAGGAGGCAGCAACATTATTTTAGCAAGGAAAAATTGTTCTCTAAATTCATAGGGACGAAATTCCCTGCCAGCTCCTCTGCTGAACACAGGTTTGATCCAGAGCTGTTCTTGTTGTGGAATTTGGACTTTAATGGTCCCTTCCAACCCAAACCATTCTATGATTCTATGATAATCCGGGGAAACCTTGCAGCAGTTGCAGGCAGGGGCAGGGGCACAGGACAGGGTGCTCACCCCTGGTGGCACACAGCCCAGCACTGCCTCCACACATCACTCATCCAGCTGAAAAACCATCAGGATTTCCCTTCTAAAGGCAAAAAACCCCCACAAATATTCCTTAATCAAACAATAACAATAACCAAGGATACTATTGGCATGGGGCAATGCTGCCCCTGACTCCCCATAAATGCAGGGAGGGACAAGCTCTGTACTTCCAGAGGCAGAAGAAATGAATCCTCGGATACTTCTATCACTGTGACATAATTTACATTACACCCTGGAACCAGTGGAGATATAATCCTGACTCTTGATGGATGGCCCTGTGCGAGGGTGCAAATTGCATTATTGACCTGCTGGGTCCGGGCTGCCTCGCTTGCCTTGGCCAGTGAGGGGCGGGAATGGGGATTTTATCCACCCGAGTAGAATCTGAAGGTGTACGAGGCTCTTTCAAACCTGGTTCTTTTTTGTCCTGCCTGTCCTAACCCGCTGTTCAAACCTGCCGCGGAGGGGACATGTGGCAGGCACAGAAATTGCAAATGAGGCCGTCGCCACCTGCTCCTGCACAAAGCAAACCCCATTCAGCCGGGTCAGGGGGAGCCTCCACCGCAGCCGGGAGCCCCTGGGCTGAGCCCAGTGCTCCCAGTTCGCCGCCGGGGCTGGGGGAAGAGCGCTGCCCTCAGGGATGCTGGGTCCTGCCGGCAGCATCCCGCAGGTGGTCCTGCCGTGGGATGCAAAATGAGCCTCCTCCTCCTCGCCTGGATAATACAAGCTGATTACAAAAAAAAAAGAAAAAAAAACCTCAAAAACTACCAACAAACAAAAAAACCCCCAACCAATCAAACAAACAAAAAAACCCCCAATGAAATATTCACGGTTTATATATTCAATTTCTGTTTCTCTTGCTGATGTCGGAGCAGCCAGGGCTGGCTCCTCCAGGCAGTGAGCAGCACAGTCAGCACCCGGCTGTCCTTCACCAAGCCCCACAACCGGGCAAAGCATCAGGATCTGCTTTAAACCCCTTGCCCACGTCTCTGCGTGGTCAAGGAAAGGCGGCAGGGGGTTGGATGTTTCCAGCGAAGGAGAAAAAGTCCCAAACGTTCCGTGGTCACTCCGCAGACGTCGCCTCCGAGCAGGGCTCAGCCTCTCCCCCCGCAAACCATCCATCCCCGAGCGCTGCCCGAAACGCTCAAAATTTTCAGGCCGGCCAAAAATCCGTCCCCCACTTCCCTCATCCAGCTCCTCCAGGAGGAGAAGGAGCCCGGGGCTGCGCCGGTCACGTGCGGGGCAGAAAAATGCAAAGCACAGTAATTATCTGTTGCAGAGCCCTGTTAGTGATTAAGTTTGGGAGACGCTAACAATCAAGCCTATTGAAAAGACTACAAGGGTTTCCAAGTGTTTCCTCCGAACCATGTGACGGCAAATTGTTCCGAGTAGACGGCTCTTAATTCAAATGCTCGTTGTCATGGGGACGGGATAACACCCCTCCCGTTCAGGGATGCCACACAAGCAGCCCGCTATTCCCCACAATGGGCTTTTTAGTGCCAGCCACACTGCATAAAGAGCCCCCAAAAATAATCTGGAGATTGATATCGGCGCTCACCTCTGTCAGCACAACACGGCCGAGAGGCCAGAGGGTGCTGGGGCTGGAGAAAGAGCTGCGAGCACATGGGTGGGTGGGTGGATGGATGGATGGATGGGTGGATGGGTGGG
>VZTJ01001561.1:46105-101954 GCA_013397795.1 Orthonyx spaldingii | reverse complement strand
CACTTCCCGGCCCCGTTTCGAGGGATGATAATGAACTTTGCAAGCAAGAGGAGCCAGGTTTGTGCAGGAGCCAGGTTTGTGCAGGAGCCAGGCTCCACAGGCACGGGAAGCGCTCGGCCCCGCAAGGCACAGGTTCTCCCAGTGCAAATCACCTCCGAAAAAATAAATAAATACCAAAGAAAATCCACTGCCAGCATCAGAACATCCCACTTTGGGCTTTTTCCAAGAAAAGCATCCCTGTATCCATTAGCTATTGTCTCCCTCTAGCGCGGGCAGGCACCATCCCGGCTCCTCTCCTGCCGCTCCCGGCCTGGCCGGGCACCAGGGGCCGGAGCTCTGCGGACATCCCGGGGCTCCCGGGCCCGGGAACAGCCAAGCACCAGCTCTACCTTTGCACTGAGGCATCAGCTTCCCACACTTATTAAAATTTTTTTTTTCCTCATCCCATTTTCTCTCAGCAGATGCTCAGAGCAGGAGGGATTTCTCAGTGACCAAGCCGGCGAGGCAAAGCTTTCCAAATCGGAGTTGAGTGTTTTATCCGGGGCTGGAGAGGACAGCGAGATGAAACAGCATCCTTCCTTCTGTCCCAGTGCTCCTGGGGAACCAGCCTGACCTCTCCTCGCCCTCCAGAGAGGGGATCAGGCTTTGCTTTCCAGGGGATCTTTTCACAGCTGCCTTTAACACCTCTGTGCATCTCCTAAAGCAAAATAACAACCTGCGCTTAAATTTCAAAATGAAAAGATCTCCTGGCCTCTCCAGGGAGAATTCCTGCCAAGAGAGAAAGGGAATGATGCTGCAGATCTCTCCCCTTTTCAACTGAGCACTGCAGCAGCACCTTCACCCCCTGCTCTGCAGCTCAACCCACAGAAAATCAAGAGCCTGGAGACACAGCCAGGCTCCAAAGGCTGCACCCAGAGGCTCTCCAGGCACTGCTGTCCCTTCCAAAAGCATTTATTTCTTGAACAAAGCACCTCCAGCATTTACAAACTCACCTTTTTAAGGAGAAAAGGACATCACTTTACCTGCAGAACCCAGTTCCCACTGAGATGTTGCTTCAGAGAGGAGCTTCCCAGCACGTGTGGCCACGGGGACTCTCCAGAGGGGCAGAAAAAAACAGAGGCAGTGGGACACCCCCAGCCCAAACCTTCATCACTGAAGCTCCTGGGTTGTGCTCTCAAATCATTTTAAACCAGTCAAACCTGCATGGATCCATTAAACTGCCACTTACCCCAAAAACAGGTGTTCAGACACCTGCCAAAGGACCAGCCTCTGACCCCAACCTGAGCAAGGGTGGAGACTCTCCAGGGTTCAGGTTTTCCTTGGATCTGTAGTTGCAGGGGGTGTCTATTTCCTACATCTAATACCTACACAGGTTAGGCTAGTGGCATTTGAGTTTTACTCCATGGAATAAAATCTCCATGAACACAGCACTTCAGTGGCTACAGCTGGAGAGCAGGAGTAGCTCCTTCTGTGAGGAAACCAGGTTTTCCAGTTTTCTCTCCCTTTTCTGAGCTGTTCTACAGCTCTCAGAAGGACTTGCACGATCCAGGAGATCACTGGAACCATTTAAGGAAGAGGTTTCTCCACCTCCTGTCTGGTGAAGGCCAAATATTAACTAAAAAATAGGCCAGAGGAGAGTGTGAACAGCTCAGGGTGAGCAGTTTGATCTTTCTCACCTCTGCAATTAACTCCTCAGTTAATGACTGCCCCCTGTTTTACTGCCTTTCCTCAGATAATCACATCCTCAAGTGGGCTAAAAAACCAAACCACCCCTCACCTTGCCTACTGAAGAATCCAATAGGACTGAAGGATTCCTCTAAGACACACTGAAAGTTCCAAAGCGGAGGAGGGGCCACCTGATCTCCCCACACCCCCAGGAGAATCCCTGTTCCCAACGAAGCACAAGGTAACAGAGCACCCGAACCCTCTGCCAGAACTCCTTCCACCCCAGACCCCCAACCAGGAGGTGGATCTGGGGCAAATGGACACACTCTTACAGCCCTGGCTTTGCCACACCCAGTGTTTCCAGCTGTTCCTCCCCCTTGTACTCCCTGATCTTTCCCAAGGATAACACACGACACAGAACCACAGTTTACATGGCACTTTTTTGGGGATTTCTTGTATTTTTTAAAACTCTAATAAAACATTTTCTGTAAAACAAAAACTTGCTCTAAAGTTGGCAAATCTCCCCACTTTGCCTCTTCTCAAGCTGGTGCCTCCTCCTCTGCCCAAAAACGAGCACAGTGGGTGCAGCCTGATGCTCATTTCAGGGAGGGGAGAGGTGGAAACCTCACCTGAGTCATCCAAACTCACTTGAAAGAAGAGAGCAGGAACACCTTGAATAATAGCATCCCTTTATTTGCTGACACCATTACAAAAACTGATTACATTAGCAACCAAAAAAAAAAAAAAAACAAAAAAAAAAAAAAAGAGTGTTTACTTGAGGTTGAAGTCAGAGGCAGCTAATCCCAAAAATGTAATTAAGTAGAACAGTGTACAACATCAGTATTAAAATGTCATTTCCCATCGGTGACTTTACCACGTTGGAGTTCTCTGAACAAGTTTTATTGAGCAAAATAAGACAAAAGATTATGTGTTTACTGTCTCTCCAGGAATGTAAAGGTCTAATTATCCAAACAGGTTTGTTTTTATTATAAAACTAAACTCTGGAGGTGTCTACAGAGTTGGGTTTTTTCTTTAAATCAGTAGTCTAACAAGGATTAGAAAAGACAAAACTCTGTTCAGTGTTTCTGACGAAGTAGAAAGGGTGAAAACATAAATAAGGCTTTAATTTGGCAAAATATAATACAATGCCTTCTGCTATCCTCAAATGAACGATTCCCCCGTGACTTCACTCTGCAAGAGAAACACAAACCACCAGGTCAGAGGAGCAGCTTCCCAAGGGAAAATCCAGGACCTCACCAGCGTTTCCTTGGTGTCAGCCCAGGAGGAAGCCCAGGGGAAGGAGCCTGGGTGGTGCAGGTTGGGCAGGAACAGCCTCCCAGAGCAGAGGCCAAGGGGCAGCAGCACCTCCCTCCCACCTGAACACCCAGGTACCCTCTGCCAGCTCTGCTGCCTGTGTTTTACAAAGGCAGGAGCATAAAAAAACCCCATAAATCAGGAATAAGACAAGTCCCCATCCTCAGCAGATCAAAGGGAGCTCTGACACTCCTTGTTCAGGGCGAAGGCGTTGCTGCCTCCCAACCCAAACAGTTCCCAGTTCACACCCAGATCTGCATCAGCTTCCTAAGAAAGTTCAGTGTCCTGAGTTTATCCAACCCTCAGCTAACTTTGGGTCACTTAAGAAGTTCACCAGCACAAAGGCCCAGGTTTCCAAGCTGGCTATGTATTGAAATACACATGTGTCTGTAACTGGATGAAGAGCCCATGCCAGGCTGATTCTTCAGACACTCACAGCCAGCCACTGCTGGCAGCTCAGAGAAAGCCCAGGGGGTTATTTTACATCCTCCCATCCCAAAGCAATCAGAGCATGGAAGTGCAGACAGTTTGCTGGTGGAGCAAACAAGGAGGAAAAAAGGCACAGACTCTGGGAGAACAAAACTTGGGGCAGGGAGTAGCAGGGAGTGGAAGGGAGGGATGGAATTACTTGCCTAGAGAGAGACATGGGGACACAAGATTAGTCTCAGCTAATTGACCTGTGCATCCAGAGAGGAACAAATCCAGTGCCCACCAGCAGCTTTTTATGATTTGCACGTGGAACATGGATGAGGTATTAGGAAAAGATTCTTCACTGCAAGTGTTGTGAGGGTCAGGCTCAGAACAGGCTGCTCAGGGCAGGGGTGGATCCCCATCCCTGGAGGGATTTAACAGCCCTGTGGATGTGGCACTTGGGGACATGGTCAGTGTTGGCCTTGGCTGCTGGGGGAATGGCTGGACTCGCAGTCTTAGCAGGCTTTTCCAACCTAAACAATTCTATGATTCTGTGACACACTCTAAAAAGTCTCATATTTTTTACACCAGACTTGTTAAATTTGAACCAAGTCCCACCATCACAGGCCAGTGGCCATCCCAACAGCTGAACTGGGGGGGCACTGGTCACACCCACCTGGCTGTAGTGTCCTCATCCCTTTGCCAGCATTTGGCTTATTGACACGAGCAGCTTCTTGAGGTGACCCACATCCTGGGTAAGATTCACCGCCACATTTCGCCTTTTATCACTCAATTCCTGGAAGAAGGGGGAAAAAAAGGAAATCATTAAAAACTCATTTACAATCTAATTACCAAGAAAGCCCAGAATTAGATCCTCTGTATAAAATTACAACTCGTGCTGCAGATGGGAGCAATTCTTGTAAGTCAGAGGGTTATGGCCATGTTTAAGGAGAACAGAGTTCAAAGTCGAGGATCCCTTTCCTGTTCCAGGGAATCACCTGCACATCCAGCTCCTCCCCTCCCTGTCTGGGACTCCAGTAGTCCCTGTTCCAGGAATTATGCTGGTATCCAGAGCTGATCCAGCCTCACAGGTTATTCCCCACCAGCCTGGCTGAACCCCCCACAGACGTGGTTTGTAACACAGGTCGGAGTGCACAGGGGGAGGGACGACTTCTGACCCCACAGCTGGGACAACGAAACTCCTGCACCACCAAGGGCTGGGTGTGACTGGGTATCTGTGGGATGGTGTCCTCAGCAGTACCCAACACCCGAGCACAAGGCAGCTCCAGCTGTGAAACAGAACCTGGAACAGCTGCCTGGAGATCCACACCCTTCCCCACCTGCTATCCCATGGATTCAAAGCCCTCTGCTCCAAAGCCCTGGGAAATTCCCACTTGCCAGCAACACCTGGGCTTGGATCAGCGCTTCACAAAGCAGTCCAAGCACCAGTCAACACGGAGAAAAGGAAAAATGAAAGCTACACGAGCTAGAAAGTTTCCTGTGCTGAAACGAAAATGCTGAGCTCATGTTTTGAAACAAAAATAAATGTCTTTTTTTTTATTTTCTAGGAATTCGACAGTTTATTAATTGGGAAGTGTCACAGCTGAAGATGGATCCTCCCCCTCCTGCCTCCCTGCCTGTCAGCCTTGCTGGGCTAACAGAGCTGTGCAACCCCTGCTTTATTTCCTTTACTGATTAACTCCCCCAGAGACACAGAGCACTCCCCATCTAACACACACCCTACTGCTCCTTGCTCAGCTCAGCACACAGACACGCAGATCACCTGCAGGAGGGCTTTCCCTTGCAATTTAACTGCTCAGAAACAAGCAGCTCTGCCTTGGTGTCAGCAGTGCAGAAGCTCCCAGCTCTCCACAGGGGCACGGAGGTGTTTGCAGGCGCTCAGCACCATCCGTCAGCCCCGCTCTGGTGCTACCCACAGAGTGAGACTGATGCATCATGCGGGTGCAAATCTCTCCCCAAAGCTCCAGGGAAATTAGAAGGAGTTCAGAGAGGGCCATTTTCCCTGCTCCCATTTGGTTGGAAATGCAGAATGAGCAGTAAATCAGACTCAAGCACCTGCACCACTACAGGAACAACTCCGGGCTCAGACAAGAGAACAAAACAATCTACAGCACAGCTCTTACTCCTGTGCAACTGGTAAACATTTTTCTACTGCAAAAAAACCATTGGGATCTGTATTAGGGTAGCCTTAACCTGTTTTACCCTTATTAAAGTAGAAAATCAGGTCTGTCAAGGCTGAGACTTGGCTTAGCAGTCTCATACAGACTGATGGAAGTGGAAAGGCAAAGGCAATTAGCAGCCCAGCAGACAAATTAATCCAGCACTGACCAGCAGTGAGGCTGCCTGGGCATCAGCACAGAACCCAGCAGGAGCAAGGAAGGAGCCCTTCAGTCCACTCCCAGCCCCATCTCTGGGAACAGCTCCTCCCTCCCTCCCCTCATTTACTGCATCTCCCTTCTGTTTTGTGACCTCACTAATCTCAGGCAGTGTTCACTCATGAATTATAGACACATCCCCAACCCTCCCGGGGCCAATCCTGACTAGATCCCGATGGATTTGGGCTCAGCACAGTCCTACTGCAACTCCTGCTAACCCAGGAGTGCACAGCTGCCTTACACAGCCACTGCTGAGCCTGTGGTCTCAACGACTTGGGGGAAAGAGGGGAAATTCAGGTCAGATGTACAGAAAAAATCCTTCCCTGGGAGGGTGGTGAGGCCCTGGCACAGGGTGCCCAGAGAAGCTGGGGCTGCCCCTGGATCCCTGGAAGTGTCCAAGGCCAGGCTGGACGGGGCTTGGAGCACCCTGGGATAGCGGGAGGTGTCCCTGCCCATGGCAGGGGGTGGAACTGGATGTTCTTTAAGGTCCCTTCCAACCCAAACCATTCTGGGATTCTGTGATTCCACTTCTTTGGGATATGGGGATGAAGAGAGGAAGGGGATGGTAGTGGGGAAGCCCCAGTGATTTCAGACCCAGCAGCTAAAACAGGAGCTGAACCGTGTGGACAGATTCCCCTCTGCTGTTTCACACATATGGCACTCCCAGTTCCCAGTGATGGAGTGTTCCACACTGAGATTTGGGGGGAAAAGCACATTACATTTCACATAAGCCTCAAAACAAGCTCAGTGCCTAAGCAAGCTGCTGAATATAAATGACTTCCTTAAAGCACACTAAAAAGCCCCCTTTAGTCATCAGCTGGTCCCAAAAGTGACAAAGCAGCTGATTAGAATCTCCAAATGGTCTATTTTTAAATAGAAAAGGAGTCTAAAGAAAACACTCTGAGTGTGTTTGAGGGTTTATGCAAGTATCATTTCTCAATTTTGTGGGTTGGTTCCAGCACCCAGAAGGAACAAATATGCTCATTTTCGAGCATGTGTTTTCAGGTCCTTCGTGAAAAAAAAAAAAAAGAGGCACTGTTGCTAGGTGGAAGTGGCTGGAAGACTTTCCTTTTTCATCTCAGAGCTATTTTCAGATGGGTTTTTAGGCTTCTGGGGAGACAGTTTCTTTTTCTCCCCTCAAAAAAAGAAAAAAAAAAGGCAGCAGAGAAGGTTTGGAGGAAAGATAATGTTCTAATTCCAGCCTCTGCCAATGGCTACCTGTCAAGAGTGCTGCTTAGACAATTAATGTATTTTTACTAATGAAGGCTTAATTACAGGTTTATTAGGACTGTTTTTCCACACTGCTCTTTAGAATAAAGCCATGGATATTCTGGCAGAAGCCTGGGTTCCACGACGTGCGGCAAGAGCGGAACAATGCGAGAGCCAGAGGGGTTCTGTGAGTTAAGGCTACAGCAATTAAGCCAAACGAGCACATTTGGGCCACCACAGGTCACATCTAAAGACAGCCAGCTCAGGAGGGCTGACCAGAGCCACCAGCCACCAATGCCATGGCTGATGGCATCGCTGTCCCCAGGCACCACGTGGATAAGCCATAGGGCACAGCAGAGAGAGAGCTGGGCCTTGACCTGAGGGGGGTTTTTCTCCAGCCTGCTGCAGACAGGGACACACAGCACCTGGCTGGCACCACAAAGCCCTGGCCTCCCCCTGGGAACACAGGGAGGGCTCAGCAGCCCTCCCATCCTCCAGGAATCAGCTCCCAGGGCTGGCACAGCCAAGGTCTCACAGGCCCAGCTGCATCCCTGGCTCCGACACGGCGAGCCCGGTGCAGGGGTCCATCAGCATCCATGACTGATTACCCTGGAAAAGCCATTTCATTCCTGCTAATGACCACAAAGGCTTTCCTACAGCTCTCCTCAGAGCACCCCGAGCTTCCTCTCGCAGCTGATGAAGCCACTTAGGTTCAGCAGCTAAAAGGAGTCAATATAAATTATTTGTCCTGTCAGCAAGTGCTCCTCACCCCCTCAAATGACAGCGGTTCCTTCCACTCTGTCCCTCAGAAGAAAGTGGGTAATGAGCTCCATTGACACCACTCAGCTGGGAGAGAATCTGCTTCAGCCTTCCCCTTCCCAACTGCCTTCTGGAACGCTGTTCCAGGGCTGGTGTGAAAACTCTTTTTTCCAGAGATGGCAAGAGCCAGTGACAAAGCCACAACCCAACCCCCTGTGCAGGTGGTGTCTGTAGGGCAACAGCTCCACAACCATCCATGCTAACAGCATCCCACAGGCTCAGGTGAGTCACCTGCAAGTGGGAAAAACAGCCCACCCAATTCCAGACCCTAAAACTGGAATGCCACTGCTGGAGGTTATAGAAACACCAGCAGTCTGCAGAGTCACCCACCCACAGCACTCAGGGCTGGGCCTCACTGAAGCTCAGCTTAGCAAGATTTTGCTGCTGGACCACGTCAAGGTCAACACAAATGCCCAGGAGCCAGGACCAGCTGAAATCAAGTTCTGGCTCTTGGCCACAGCTGCAGAGGAGCAGAAGGAACCCAATTCTAGCAAGAGAATCTCTGCCCATTATAGCTGTGCAAGGCTGCCTTCCTTTGGCATTACTGATGTCAGCAAGGGCCAACCCAGCAGAGTTTTCAGCCCACTTAGTTATCAGCAGACTCACTTCCAGCTTCCCTTTTCCTTTCTTGAAGGCACAAGCCTGGGAATCTCCCCACTTTTGCCCAAACCAAACCAAAAACCCACCAAAAGCCCAGAATCTCTCCCCTCCCTCCTTGTAGATCCGAGTCACAGGAAGGCAGTCACAATCTAGAGAGCAGCAGAACTCCCAGTGAATCCTTGGGATACAGCTCTAGGACACCACCCTGGCAAGCTGTAGGACTGGAAGCTTCATCAGGCCCTAATTTCCCAAAAGCAGCACTTTGCTGGACCTCACTTCCCTTAGTGCCTGAGATTTATGTGGCCCCTGAGCAGGAGCTCATGGAAACACTCACCGAGTCTGTGCAAACATCGCTGTTTTCAATAACATTGGCATCCCCAAAAACCTTGCCAATTTCTCTCTCCAGAGCTGCCAAAGACTCCTGGGCCTGCAAGGGAAAGATGTTACAAAAAAAAAAAAAAAAGAAAGGAAAAAACAGAGAAGGCACAACAAATCAGCAAAGCCTGAGAAGCAAACCCCCATCTCCCTGAGAGCACCAGAGACACAGGAAATCACTGTTCAGGAGGAAATCTGTTTTATGCCAGATTTGCTCCAGGGACCAACCCATTTGCCAAGACTGACATGTCTCCTCACAATCAGCAGGTTGCATGTCAGCCTGTCTGCATCTGAGAGCAATCCTACAGGGAAGCTTTAATAGTCTCACATCAGGTTATTAGGTAAAAACTGTGCAGTAAAAATTTGCTGCAAGAGCAGCAGTGCAGTTCTGCAAAATCCTATACCATGAACATCAGCACAGTTCGCTTTGTATGTCAACACCCAACATAAATGTCCTGAGCAAAACGTTTCAAATTCTTTATTATAACACATTTCCTTTAGCTTCTCACCTCCTGGCAGTGCTTTTGTGATCTATCCCTGTCCCAGGACAAGATGTGCTCCACCAACAGCATTTCCCACTCCAGTCCTGGACAAACTCAGCCCAGTTTGCTTCCTATGCTGAAGGAACAAGGTTGCAGAGTCTGGAGCCAGAGCCCAGCCACTCCACAGGCTATTCCTGTCTCCATTTATCAATTCTCCCATGACAGCTCTGTTTCTGGGCTGACAGACAGCACTGAGACCTCTCGTGCTTAAAGATTTTCCACTCCAATCCATCTTGTAAGAGCAGTCATGCAGGAGGGCAGAGGAAACCCACCTGTTTGTCCTACCACACTTGCACAGATCTAACTTTTAGGATTTGCAATCTCATGGGTTACAGTGGATATGTCACCAAGTGCAAAGGGCAGATGCTTTGCAAAGCAGCTTGTAAACTTCTGCCATTTCAGACTGGATTGAAAAGCCTCAGGCTGTGGTGTGGGTGGAGAGCTGTGGGATGGGCTTTGTGTTAGGCTGGGTTGTTTTTTAAATAAAGAATTATTTGTGAGCCCCAAATCACCACTTGTTCCCACTGGCACAAAATTATCATGAACAAGGGAGTCTTTCAAGAAGGATAATTAAACAGAGCTGTTAGTTTCATCATTTCTACCTGCAGGTAGAGCTCTTACAGCCCCAGTCACTTGGGGACCCAGCCAGTGGAGCAAGACACCAGGCAGGCAGTTCAAGTTCCTTCAAATCATCATTTCCAGCACTGCAAAACTACAGACACGGAGGGTTTTTGCTAACATTTATACATGCAACTGCTAAGGGGTCTCTGCTTACCTTGGGCAAGTCACCAGCCACCTTTTCTCTCTCGTTTTGATCGACTTTGAGTTTTGATAGTGTTTCGTTTAGCTGCGTTTTCAGCTGCAAAACAGGAACAGAGCAGGTCAGTTTCCCTCACACACACACGGATTTCGTCTGTCTGTCCCAGGGATTAACCCAGAGCACACGGACTGCAAAGGGAGTAAGATTTACTAACAATTACTGCACACACTGGATTAGTCGACATGTATGATGAGGTTTACAAGGACAGTCAAGGAAGAGAGACTCCATCTGTAAAGATAAAGAATGGAAGCTACAGAAGACAAAACGTGGTTGGCATTGGCTTCCTCACAAGTGGTTTCAACTTTCCAACACCATTCCAGGAGGAGCATCAATACTGACACTGCCTCAGCCTCTCCAGTATCCTTATCACAGGAGTCAGCCCAGACTCCAACTTAATTCACAGCAAATATGCAAAAAATGAAGATTGTCATCTTCCTAGTGCAGGCTAAACAGTCTCTCTACTGCTGAATAAACTAAAAAGCTCTACTTGTCATCTTAATAAAGCACCACTTACTACAACTATGTTGACTTAACCAGTCTGTTAATGTCACATCAAGGCATGAATCACTGACAGGGGGATATTAAGTTGTCGATTGTGTTTAGATTCAATCCAAAAAAGTGAAACTATTTCAGTCAAGAGGGATGAATACTCCGTGCTGGCTGCAGTCAGTACTTAAACTGCAGCCTTCCAAAGGATACACAGCTTTTTTTAAAGGATATTTTGATTGCTCTTCAACACAGCACACAGAACCAGCCACAGCACTTGAGGCTTGAGCCTCAAACAGAAGTGCTAACAAGGAGCTCGAGTGCCAATTTTGTTGGATTTGTGCTTCTGAAGTGTGCTGTGCTAATGTTCACTATTCCTGCTGTCAATCTTCCTGGGAGCCAGCAGGAGATTAAAGGAGGGAACAATGGGCTACTCAGAGCCCTGAATTCTCACCGACTCCAAACCTACACATTGTATTTGTCTCACCCTTGCAAGGCTTTCCCCTTTGGAGCACCTGGACTGGTTGAATGCTGGGTTTATACATTTTGGGGAAGCTCCTCTGCAGTTTCAGCTTCTCCTTGCTTACCTTATAAATAATGGGGAAGCCATTCTGAAATCCCATCGTTTCTACTCCTCAGCCTCCTGCAAAAGCCACTCACACACACTCAGGACAGCACTCCTGAGCCAGCTGCATGGGGGTGGTTGCTCAGCACATCCTCACACTCCCACCAGCACAGCACCATCAGATTGCACTCAGGCTGCCCTAGCAGGGAGCTCAGCTTTTAGAGCTTTTGTTGTGCACAGACATAATAAATTGTTGCCTCTTACATTCAAAGAGGCTGGCGTTCACTGATTAACTCCAAGATATGCATTCAATTCCCATTTCCCTTGCTTTCAAAACGAGAGGCTTTGCTTGCTGAGGCAGGTGTACTATTCACTTAAGCAGACTGCTGCTGTTGGTGGTGATTTTTCTAAATCAACCCAGTTACACCAGTGGCAGTAGCCTGGCTGTCCCATCAGCCCAAAGACAGGGTGACAGAGACAACCCTCCCCAATTCTGGCTCAAAAGCAGGAAAGCACTGGCCAAACACAAGCAGAGGAAGGCTCTGACTGCTCCTGCAGCCTTAAAAAACAGGTCACTGAAACAAGAGAGAAGGGAAAGGGCTCAAAATGGAAAACCATGCATCCTTAGGTCTATCCTCAGTTAATCCACGTCCTTCTTGAGAAAGCTGCTACAGGAGCATTATTGGCTGGAAGCATTTCTAGCCAAACACGCTGTAACACATGCAAGCACCAAGCCAGCACAGCCATTCAGCCACAGCAGGGTGTCAGCAGCTGAATGGCTGAATCCTCTGAATTCATCTAACTTTGGGTCTGGCCAATTTCTGTGCACACAGAGCAGGATGGAAAAGGCTCTGCACAGTCAGAGCATGGATACCACTGCTCCATCCTCAAAAGCTCTGGGGGAAAAAAAACCCAGCAGGGAATAATCCTCCAGTTAAACCCCTGAGAGCACCACTTTTGTTGCTCCAAGGACATTACATTTGCTGCTGCATATGCCTACACTGCAAATCTTCTCAAGAAGTTTCAGGAATGAAAGTCTTACAGACTTCAGGGAAAAAAAATCTCAAGAACCAGACATGCTATTGTTAGGAGCAGAGAAAAGAGACAAATTGTAAAAGTCAGACTACATAAATGATTTCAATGGACAAAAATATCAAGCTGAAGAGGTTAGCAGAACAGACAGGATTTGAAATAAGTCTCCGCTTCAGACGTATGCTGGGAGCCTCGTTTGTGCCCAACGGAGAACAAGCTTCTTACCAAATTTAACTCTTCATTCTGTCTTACTGCTTCAGAATATGAATCATCAAGTTTTTTCTGCAATTCAGTCAAGAGATCTTTGAGCTGAAATGAAGTTTAGAGTTTTAGGATTTGTCTCCTTAGGGTGGCCCGTTCTCTTCTGCTCAGTTATTAGTGTGCTGCTCTACCCTAAGGTCACAAGCATACAAACTCCTCAGCCACAGGGGCTAAGCACTAAGGTTAGTTTGCCAGCCAACTGGTAACCAAAACAAAAAAAGAACAGCTTGGACAATCATGTTTACCTCTCTGACTTCTGAAACATAAGTAGATCGTTCTATTTCTGCCTTTTCTAGTTCACTTTCCAAATGTTCTCTCTCTTTTTTAAGCTAGGAACAGAAAAACAGAGTTAAAACAGATGTTTTCAGTGCTTTCTTGCAGTATCATTTGCTTGATTTATAATTAGCTGTAAATTTCTATCAAATATTCCATGATGTTTAGAGAGCATTTCAAACCCAGTGATTGCACAGGGCAGATTTAAACTTCAAAAATAAGATAAAAAGAGCAAGAATCAAGCCCGTGATTGTCAACAAGCAGCAAACTGCTCAGTCTCACAAGAAAGAGGCCCAGTGGGTGAGCACAGAAGTGAAAACCAGAACAACTTTCCAGCCTCTCTGCCTTTTAAAAACACTGCCCAAAAGGCTCAGGTTCAACAGCAGCACAGGCAGGAGAGAGGCCCGAGACGCTCAGATTTACAGCACCAGCCTAAATCGTGTTTAAACAACAGAAAGCTTCAAAGACAAAAAGAAAAAACCACCTGCACGTACAGTTTCAACTTCTTTGTTTTCTTCCTTTAACCTCTCCACCTCGTGCTGCAAAGAAGTGACCACGGAACGCATCTGCAGTTTGGGGGAAAAACAAAGATATTTATTTGGGCTGGTCTAAGACAAACTCTCCATAAATACACAAGTGTGCTTCTACAGTCTAAGAATATTAAGGAGGAAATCAGAGTGGTTGAATAAAATAAGATGCTCACTCAAATAATTCAGTATACTGAGTCTACACCATTCCCACCTATTCCCATCCAAGTTCTTTGCCATATTTAGAGCCCACATGCGTGAAAGATTTGGAATACAAGCACTAATCCAGTTGTCCATTAGCCATGGTAAGGAAAATATCCTTCCCAGACAGGGAATAGGCATCCATGTACCCAAACCCAGCATTTTTAGCCTTACTTGGGGCTGTGCAAGTGCAGCAGATGGCAGCACATCTATAGTTCAAGATGTGACAGCCTCTATAAGCCCCTCAAACAGGATGTTTATAAATCATCTGTTTGCTGCCAGGCTCACACAGTGGCACTCAAATTTACTAAGCAGAGACACTTTAGAAATTACTTCTCAAAAAAGCAGTTTGACCCACTTTAATTCTAGATTAGAAAAGAAACATAAAAGCCTTTTTTCTTCCCACTTTTGCTATCAACAGAGCCTTCCTAAAAGGAAAGCTTTGCAGGCAATTTCAAGTGTAATTAGTTGACCATAATGGATTGAGCAGTACTTTTAACAGCTTCCAAAAAACTGTTATGATTCTATGATACTTCAATTTTAGCACAAAGAGTCCATATCTGCTCACAAATATACTTGGAAAAAAACCCATGTGCTCAATAAAAATACAGTCCAAGTTACCAGGATCAGAAAAATATTTATTCCTGGGCACATTAATGGGACACTCGTACATTCCTCAATCTTTGGCTTCCCATCCCATCAGTATGAATATCATTAATTATTATTTGGCTGCTTCCTGCATCATCTGCAAAGGACTCCCAATTCCTGGAAGTGTCCAAGGCCAAGCTGGACAGGGATTGGAGCAACCTGGGATAGTGGAAGGTGTCCCTGCCCATGGCAGGGGGTTGGAACTGGATGATCTTCATGGTCCTTCCAACCCAAACTATTCTGTGACTCCATGACTGTAACACAGATTTGTTATAATGGTCAGCTTATACCTGAGCTGTTCATTTGTTCTTGATTCTCTAAAAATGGCAACAGAAACAGCCACACAAATCTAAAAATATCAGCAAATCCTCCATTTTTCAGTTTTTTTAATGGAAACATGTTCCTCTAAAAATTAAAAACCAGCCTTTCTATGAAGCTAAAGTATCAGAGCACCAAAATACTACAGATATGAGGAATCATTCCTATTATACTTGTTGCAAGCTTCACCTTTTTCATCCCCTGGTCATGCACACATCAAACCAGGCAGCCAGGGCTGTTCCACACCTGCCTTCACAGAGCTCAAACATCCTCTGTGACTTCCAAGCAGAACCTGCCTGGCTGCTGAGGAAAAAAAAACAACTTCAGAAATACCTGTTTAAGTTCCTTCTGTGATTCTTCAACTTTTATCTTCCATTTGCTTTCTTCCTCTTCCACACTCCTCTGTAGCCTTTGTAAAATTCCCTCCTAAGAAGAGAGAGGGATTTGAAAGCTCAGAGCTGAAGAAAGGCAGCTGGAACATCACAGAGGTGACCAGGCATCCCACTTACTGTCTCTGCCAGAACAGATTTGTATTTCTCACACTCCAGCTGCAGCAGGATGTGCATTTCCTCAGCCTCCTTCAACTTCTGCTCCATAGCCTGGCAAAGGAGAAAAGGGACCACGAGAGTCACATCTCAGTGGATGGATTTCAGTTCTATTCATCTTATTTCAACAAGCTGGTATCACTCCTGGGCAGGTCTGTCTTTCCAGCCCATGAAAAGGCAACAGCAAGTGCAGTGTTCACCTACAACTCTCAACACTCACAAACTTTGAGTTACTAAAAAAAACCCTGTTACTTAAAAAAACAGAATGGGGATTTTCTATTTCGTGAACTCACAATTCCACAAGGCACTTATCAAAGATGCAATTAATTTCTGTAAATACCTAAATAGTAGATTGCCCAGGGAAGCTGTGCCTTCCCCATCTCTGAAAGTGTTCAAGGCCAGGCTGGATGAGGCTTGGAACAACCTGGGATAGTGAGTGGTATCCCTGGTCAAGGCAGGGGGGCTGGAACTGGACAATCTTTAACCCAAACCATTCTAGAATTACATAAACCAATTTTCTTGTGACCTGTCTGAGAACCTGAACTTCCCAACCCACAGCACAATTTGTAAGATTTATACTGCAGAAATACATTATGCCACACACCAGTTGCTCATTTTTTTGTGCCTACCTTGACATCTTCAGATCCTGAAGCCTCTCTCAAGTATTCCTTAGCCATCTTCTCAAACCCACATATCCATTCGCTGTGGCTCTGTCGGGAAATCATTCAGTTAAGGCTGAGAACAACCTCAGGAAAACTCTCCTCAGGACATTTTCCTCCCCACTGCAGGCTGAGGGAGCAGCATTTCAGTGCCCCAAGCCCCTGGAGCTCACACACAGCCCCATGGTTGTTGTTCAGCCAGCAGCACACACAGCTGGCAGCAACCCAGGAGCACGAGGTGATGAGACACACACACAGTTCAGGGGGGCCTGGATGGGCTGAAATACAGCTGGGTGACAGAGGACTCCCTGCACGTGTCAGGGCTCTGCACAAGCATTTGAAGATTCAAGGGAATCTTTCCCAAAATCCCTGAGCAGTTCAAGCAGACACTTGCTGCATAAATCTAAGAAGACTGGTTTTATAACCTTACAGAAAGTCTTTTTAAAGACTGGTTCATCAGGACACTTACTTTAACACACTTGGGAACAATTTTAAATATGAATATTCAAAACCTCTAGAGGTTATAAATGAAATGCACCCATTTTTCCAGACTCACTTGATGTTATTCAGCCCATCTGAACCCCACGATACCGGGGCCTTTTCCTTGCAAACCACTGAATGGCACCAGGATTATAATATTGGAAATCAGTGTTTGGGGACAAAATAAACCCTTCTAAATTCTATTAACTGTCACTGAGGCACTGCAGCTCCTCTGGAAAGGTTGGGAATATATAGATCCCCATCATGCCAGACAGTGAGCAAACACAGCAGGCATCATCCAGCCCTGAAAATTTACTCTCAGTGAGACACAAGATAACACAGACGGGTAAATCAGATGTTGGGGCATAAAAACCACAAGATAATAATTTTTTTGTTGTTGTTTTAACACTTCTTGAAGCAACCATCTGTAGCTTTGCCTCCCTGTGCAAGTACAGGCATCACCAGCAAGAGACACTCTCATCCCACTCCAAAAACCTTGGGATAGAGGGGACTGTGAGGGAACACTCCAGGACTGCCCAGCCCAGCCAGAGCAGAGTTCCCTGGCTCCCAGCAGAAGGTTAAGAAGAGCCACTTCTCTTACCATGTTGGAAGGAAGAGAGACTTTGGGGAAGAGCTTCTGGAGGAGTTGGCGCGTCTCCACCTCGGCAGCTTCCAAATGCTGCTGCTTCTCCTAAACCAAGAGGAGGGCACACGTGAGAGGGGGCACCACACTCACCCACCTGGCAACAGCCTCTCCTATGCCCACAGCAATTTATTTAACCCAGGAAGTCTCTTTCCAAGTGAGAAAGGCGCTACAGTCTCTGAAATTGCCAGTAAATTGCTTCAGAAATGGGCACTGAATTGCTTCAGAATTTGGCCTTTGCGTTTGTTCTCGCTTAAGCTTTTACTTTCTGAAGTTCTCCTCCAATCTAGCCTGTTTGTACAGAAATTACACCATCATTCACTTGTCCTCAACACAAACTGCACTGTGCTGAGTAACTGCATCCACAGATCACACCAGCCCTGCCACTCAAGTTAAGTGAGCTCAAAATCAAACAGTTTCCTCAATCAACTTTTTTCTTTTTTTTTTTAAATTTGTACTTTTAAAATAATTTTAGGTGTGAAAAAAAATCACTGTAAGTTAACGTCATCACATCAGAAACAGAGAATTAAAGTCAAAAGGAAACTTTGTGTTAATGCACATTTGAACCAGGCCAAGAAAGTAAGACTTTTAAACATTACTTTTAAATACTGAAGAGGAAGCCCCTTACATCCTCTTTTCCCAGCCCTGGATGCAATGGGAGATAATTATTAGAGCTGTGTGACAATCTCCAGGTTAGTGCTCTGCAGATATAAATACCCAGAGCCACGGGCACCACAGATCTACCCTTCCCTGTATTTAACATGAAAAGCAGAGCAGCCACAGGACATGTGCTTGCTGTGCTTGTGGCAGATTGGTTTTGTTTAGCCACACAAGGCTCAGGCTCCCATTTAAACTTAAATGTAGAAAGCCTGAAACACTGCACAGAAGGGCAGCTTTCAGCCAAAACCCTTCACTGATATCTGGGATTGTTTTCCCCTGTGACATCAGTGCTACTGCCTGGCTGCTCTGAGCTCCTCTGCTGCAAGGGATCGGTGGCGGGAGCGGGGTGAGATTCAGAGACAGAGAGGGACAGAGACATTAGGCTGTGAGGCTGTGCTAAGTGTGTTAGTTGGCAGCAATTTAGGAGCCACCATGAAGTGGCAAAAGGCTGATTTGCTGAAGTCTTCCAGCTGCAAGAGAAAGCAGGCAAGCGTTAGCACACAGCAAGAGCAGGGACAGGCTCCTCCCAGTGCGGGGCCAGCGCAGAGCGGAGACGGCTCTGAAACGCAGACACACAACCCCAAACCAGAGCTCCTCTGCTTCTGGCTGCCTGACTGCTCTTCTCAAAGTTAGTTGGATGCTTTTTTTTGAGTTCTGCACAGTGGCAATTCACACTGAATCAGGCCCACAGCAAACACAAGCTCTGTTCAGAGCAATTCACATCCTGTATCATTTTGAACATTGGTCCAATGGTCCCTGCCAAGCTTCATACACCTTCAAGGTGGAAATTCATAGCTGTGGTCACACCATTTTCCTGAGAAGCTCCCAGGTCTTTAAATAATAGTAATAATTTAGTCCTGGTTCTCTCCAGGTCCAATAGATTTGTTCAAGCACAGCCAAAGGCCAGCAGAAGAAAGCAGGTTGCTCACCAGCACAGCTTTTAATCTGGAGCTCCCCACAAATCAAAAACAATTCACGACAGCTCTAACAATTATGCAAACAGAAATCAAAAGTCAGCATGCCCACAAACTAACAATTAAAAAAAAAACAAAACAACCTAAAGACAACAGGAAGAAGCAGAGGTGAGAGTATATGAATGATCACTCAGAAGAGATCATACTTAAACTGCAGTAAAAGTTAAATGTCTCCATTTCACTTAAAAAATCAGCTGCAGATTTGCTTCTAGCTTAACGCATCATTTCTAGCAGTCAACATTACAACCTTGGCAGTCTTGTTCACTTTGTCCTGCAGCATTTTTTCAGTTGATGCCAATGCTTCCATTGCTTCCCAGTTTTTCTCCCGAAGGTCCTAATCATTTTTAGAAAGAATGATTTCAGTTCAGCCAATATTCAAACTGTTTTCGCTTTTACTTCAGAGACATATTTTGCATTACATTCCACCATTTGCATTTAAATGCTGGTTACTGCAAGGTGATTTTGCTGGGGAGTATGACATACACTAGCAAAAACAAGTGTGATGTTCAAAAGAGTCTGAATGAAAAGTGAGGGGAAAAAAAAGCCAATTTCTGCCCAACCTGCCCCCACGTCCAAAACTGATGCAAGTGATACTGCAGAGCGTTATCACCACGGCGACCTCACACTTTGACTGCACTTGTAAGAAGAAAGAGGGAAGTTTCCAAAAGTAGTGAGGAACACAGACACCAAACCACAGATTACACAACAGAGTGTTAGGCATGTCGCAGTGCAGAACCCAGCATGGACCCAGGAGACATGGAGGTGTGCACATTGATGCCCCTGATCCTGCAACCAGACCTCAGCCCAAAGCTGCTGTGCCGGGGCTGATCCCAGGAACACAAAGCTCAGGGCTCGCAGCTCTCTCCACTGCACCCAAAGCAAACTGGTCTGGTGCTCACCAGCCCTCCTGGGAGGCTCTGGGATTTCAGCAGTGGTGAGCACATCCCAGATCCACATGGGAAGGCCAGGGTGCCGTGCTCCTGTGTCTTTCTTGGCGAGGTCATCAAACGTGTACTCCACAAGACGTCAGCACAACTCAGTGAAAGGCTGAGAGCTCTTCTAAGAGCAGCCTCACAGCTCCTCTCTAGGAAGGATGGTGGGGCCTTGCAGCGAGGAGATTACAGTGCTTGGGATTTAGATTTAATTTTTTCCAACTCTCAGAGCAAATCTCCTTTAGCAAAGGGCTATTTTGGAAAGGTTGGTATTTTAAATTAATCAGAAGCCTAGCAAGCACCTACACTACTTTTACTTTACCACTTCTATCTGCCCACAACTCTAAGGGTTGTTCACAGGACAATCAAATCCAAAATCCAACACAATACTGGATAAAACTGAGAAAAAGCTGCGACCTACAGGTCTGGTCTGCTTTTAGCAGCAGCCAGATCTCTGCCTGCAGCACAAAGGGTATTCAGACCTTGTGAATCCCCAGGAAACAGACCTTCTGTTCTACCCTTCCAGCTCATCTGTCTTGTGAGACTGCTCAGCCACTTTCTCTCTACTTTGTTTCAGCCCTTAAGCAGCACTCCTTGCTCAAAAGTTCAAGTTCTCAGTATTTTCCTTGTGCATCCTCCTTAGATTGTCCCTCTATTGAGAAATAAAGCTTATTGCCTGGTATTCACTGGATTTTACAGGGTATCAAGGAGAGATAGGTGAGACAAACACCCTGTATTTTAACTGTCTTCCATATAACTTAAAAGATAACACTCTCCTGCCCTGCACAGGTAATGCATTACAAGGAAGTAACTCCACAGCTCTGTCATGGAAGATAAAATCTTTAATTCCATCCACAAACAACCCAGACTGCACCATCAGCAGCTGTTGTGAAGGAAGGCTCAGTCCTTCACATCCTTTGGAAGATCAGGATTAGTCACTCTCAGGAATGGGAAGAGCCAGATCTGAGCACCCTGAAGGTAAAGCCTCCTCCCATGTCCATGCACAAGGACCAGAACTCTGTCAGAGCACAGCACCTTTCCTCCTCCTCCTCCCACCCACCCTCCCCTTCCCTTGGCAAAGGATGTGTTTCTGAACAGGGTTAACCAGGTTTGAATCCAAATCCAATCCATCCATGCTGTGGGATGTGTCCCCTAGCCAATCTCCTTCCTCCCATCCAATCTACAAATGGTCCAGGAGCTGCCACAACTCTGAGCAGTGAAGTCAGGTGTGCTGAGCCACTCCCAAGAGGAAAGGAGTGCCCAGGGACACAATACAGCAGACAGCTGTCAGAAACACTCTCTGCAAAATGCCCCAGGCCTCAACAAGTGCTGGGAACACAGGTTTGGTTGTTTTGGGGGGGTTTTCTGGGGTGTTGGGGGAAGAATTTCCTTACGTTGTTCTTTTTCCTCTGCTGCTCAAAAGCGTTTCTCTGAGAGGCGAGCTCGCTTTGGAGACTGGCGATTTCCTTCTCTTTGCCTGCAACCCTGAATTGACAAAGGGAACCACAAACGAGTCAGGGGACATTGAAGAAATCTCCAGTGAAGCACTGACACCCTTTCCCACACACTGACTTGCCTTCCCTCCCAGCAACACACTCTCTCTGAAAAGCTGTTTTCACTGACTTGGCAGCATCGCTTGCTTCCCACTGCTCCCTGAACCACTTTGCCTGAGCAAAGCCATTGTAAAGCTGTTGTTTGCCAACAACAGGCATCTGCACACATTTATCAAGGTCATGGAAAGGCAACACATTAGCTGAGGGTAGAGTCAGCCAGCCCACGCCAGTACAACACCACGGAACAGGCACTGCCTGCTGGATGAGAGCATTCCCTTGCAAGCACCTACTCCACAGTTTGTAACTCATTTAACTTGAAAGACAAATAATTCAGCCAGCCAAAAATGCATGACAGTGGCAATGTGCTTAGCACAATACAGCATTAGCTTCCACATAGTTATTTAATGTGCTTCAGCCCCACACACTTATAACACACTTTTACCCCTGAGATTCTCCCTGGGAAGAGATTTCCACCAGACAATTTTATAATAGGAACAGCCCTCTGCTAAGCTGAAGTTCCAAGAAAAAAGCCTGTCACTTTTGCTTGAAACACCAACATTGAACTCTTCAGCCATACAGCTGAGCTGGCATGCATTCAAAATTACATCAATCAAGCCTTGCTTCTATGGTGGGCACAACATATTGCCAGCACTGTCTGTCTGCAGGAGATTACACCTGAGGATTAGCAGTGTGAGCAGAATCTCCCATGTTCAACTTTTATTAGACAGTAATTTAATTTATTTATTTTTTACTGGCCACTTTGCATACCCTAGTATTGTACCTTTGGCATTTATTTCTAGATTTCCTGAGCAATTAAGTGAACTGAATCAATTCTCTAATGCATTCAAGTCCTGGCAGTACTCACACTTGCAGGAGCTCCTCGCTTTGGACAGCCAAGGATGCCTACAAAGAGATCAGAAATGTGTTAGGAGCACAGCAGCAGCAAAGACCAGGATCTGCCTTGTAACCAGGCACTGCTGCAACACCACAAAGCTGCACTCTGGGCCTTTGAGGGAATCATGTCCAACCTCCTCTGGCCAGGAACACAGCAGGCATAAGAAAGAGCACAAGGCTGCAAATCCATGTGATAAAAGGAAGCTGGAACAGATATGCAACAGCCAGAAAAGCTGGCTCAGTGCAACCCAACCCTGAAGGTGTCCCTGGATTTCCATGGGCAACACAACTCCTGGTTTTCCATGCCATCCATGCAAGTTACCACCACCCACTTTTGACTTCACTCAGTAACACTGCAACTGGGAGCTGTACCTGTTTGCAGTTCTCCTGCTTTAATTCCTGTATTTGAGCTTTGAAAGATTCGTTTTCTTTTTGCACATCCTGTTGAAAGAAAAAAGGCAACATATACTCATGTATACATAAAAATATACACTCACAATATGCACACTCTTCAACACAAGGTGTTTCTATCAAAACTTTACCTGCAACTGTTTTACTTGGTTTGCAATTTCTCTCTCTTTTTCTTCCACCATAGCTTTCAACTTCTTCATTTGTTCTTCTTCCTCTTTCAACCTGCAGGGATGGTTTAGAAAGTAAGGAAAAAGGGTTAAAGTCAGAAAAAAAAAAAAGTTAAAGTAAGAATTTATGCTAAAAAGGGACAGACACTCGAACTGGGGCAGTTTGTGCAGCAGCAGATAAATACATTTTGTATGTTGAGGCTGCCTCAGGTAGCACACGCCGGCTGTACCGGAGCTCTGCTGGGAGAGCAGCACGTCACAGGAGCTGCTTTGAAGACAGAGCCCTTTCTGGCACAGTCTCATACAACCTTCCTCTGACTTGGAGCAGCCAGACAAAGCAGAGTCAAAGCAGAGGAAAGCCTGGCAGCGTTTCTCCATAAAACAGGAGCTGGAGAATTGGCTATCACATCTCAGCCTGCAAATGGCAAAAACCGGATCTGTTCGCTGCTGCTACCGACTGAGCCACAGGCACTGCAACCCTTCAACAGGCTGAACAGAAGGAGAAATTAGCACTAGACACGAGAAGCAGCAGCAGTTCCACTGGTTAATGGAGCCCTGGGTGCACATTCCCAGTGTGTGAGCAGCACAGCTCAGGGCAGGGACGCCAGGCACGGCAGCAGCCGCGCTCCAGCCATCGGCACTAACAGTTGATTTTAGCAAAGCCCATGAAATTCCTGACACCAGTTCAAACATTCCAATTTAAGATAAACTCAGTGCATATTCCCAGCAGGCACTTGAGGGACTGCTACTCTGCATACTCACAGGCTCGCCACGTCCTGGACTTGGGATGCAGCAGGTACCTGAAAAAGTAATTGCCGGTCTCATTTTGATGGCACAGTTTTCAAATTAACAGCAGCTCTTTGCACAAGAAGGGGCAACACACAGCTTGCAAGACACTTGCCAAAGAAATACCAGGAATTTTGCATCAGGCCTTGCTCCAAGAATATCTAAACACACAATGGATTTCAGAAGCAGAGCTTACACCAAGCACCCCAAACTTCACACCAGTCAGTTGTTCTCCATTCCATCTCTCCCCTGGGATAAATGCCTGTGTCTAGACATCCACCCAAAATAAAAGTTCAACTCAGTCTCTTCCTTTTACCATCAACAAAAAATCCAAACTGAGGCAGGATACCACCTTCTTGGAAAAATTCTTCCATTAAGTAACACCTGGCTTCAAGGTTGTCCAGTTGCCTGCTCTCAAGTCCAGTGCAGGAAATCAAAAGCCAAAATATTCCAGCCCCAGGGGAAGGCAGGAAGGAATCACAGCACTACTTGACAACTTCAAGAGGAGCTGCTACGTTCAGTTACAGCCAAAGTTCCTGCATGACCAGAGTTCTGCAGAGATGCTGCTTCAGCCTGGCAAGGAGGTGCCTGGGACACAGCTGGGACTCTTGTCTGTGAGCTCCAAAGCTTCCAGACCACCAAAGCTCCTCGTTATGCACAGCATCACCCAGCTAAAGCTCCCAAAACTTGCTATCCATGTAAAACTTGTTTTGGATGAACACAGCTGAACTAGTGGGCTCTCTGCATTGTAAACTAACAGCTTCATCAAGTAGGATTTAAAATATCTCTAAGTTGAAGCCAATGCAAATCCTCTGTGTGAGGTAGAGGAGGAAAACATCTTCCTGTTCAACCATGCAGCACTCCCAAACCACATCCACTCTGCAGGCTGTACCTGTTGGAGTTGTTGCAGGTTCTGTTGTTCCAGCTCCTGAACTTTACTGGTTAACTGTGCAATTGTATCCTTCTGACCCTTTGGACAGATAAAAAGGAAGTTTAGAAGTGTCAATTTAATTTTCCCAGCCAGAAATGCTGCAACAGAACTTACTTCCCTCCAGAATATTAAGGCAGCTTACCTGCAGACATTCTCCTTTCTTAACAATCTCTTTCTCCTTCTCTTCCAATAAGGCCTCCATGGTTTTCACCTGTTTTTCCTTCCCCTTCAACCTGTACCATTAAACACAGACACACAGCATAAACCCCTTGCTCTTTCATCCGTCTGAAAATAAAACATCCTCAGCTTTGCAGCACCTAACAAAAGCAGCACCTGTGATCAAAGGCACAAAGCACAATTCACCTACTAAAAATCAATGTGTGAACACTTCCCCTTCAGCCTGGGTTAGCAGGGATGCTCTTGATCAATGGCACTGCTCCTTAGGTGAAAACAAACTCTGTGCTGACACATTGCAGGGGTTTCACAAATGTGTGCTCTCATCCAAAAAATACTTCTTGCCCCTCCCCAGCTGGGGACACAAGGGACAGACTGATCGTTTCCCCATCCCTACAGCTCAGATATTACCAAAGCAAGTTTTCCACTATGCCTTGACTACATCCTTCCATCCTGACTTGAATTTGAGGAGTCAAGGGGTGCACAGGGCAGATCAGACATTAACAACTGCACTTACAGAGTCTGAAGTTCTTTGACTTGTGATGTTATGGACACCTAAAGAAAATAAACAGCATTTCAGTTCAATGCATGTGAAAAAGGCACATAAATGCTAAAAATTGCTCTATGAAGAAATAGGGAAAAGCTATCAGACATCATCAAAATAGGCAGTGTTTACTGCAGTAAGCATAAACACACTTCTTAAATTACAAGACATCAAGTGTCTCCAACTATTTACATTCCCCACGTTTAAAATGTGACTTCCAGAGCAGCAAAGGAAACAGAGCAAATGGGAACACAAGCAGGGCCACAGGAGACACACAGGAAGAAGCAGAGTGACTGTGACCACCATCTCACTGGCAACTGCAGCTCCCACCACAGAGATCATCCCTGCCCACTGAGACCTTCGCACATTTTAGGTGCTCTCTGAAAAATCAGCACTCCCTTAAATTCCCATTCTAAGGCTGAGTATGGTTTGAAGACACAAGATTTAGTGGGAATGTTACTTTTGAATGCTGTATGGAAGCCTGACAGTGGCAATCTGTGTAGACAGATCTTCTACCACAACACGACAGGAGTTTCAGACATTCCCAAAAATCTCTCTTCTGCTTGCAGGAGACCAAAAGGTGCACAAATACATCACCTTTGGAGCAAGCACCCCTCACAGATCATTCCAGAGACAGCAGACTTAAACTGCATTTTTTTCTGGGCTCTGACAGTTCCAGGGAAGGAAATACACACAAATAACTCCCTCAGTTCCTGGAAATTTGCTTTGGAGGAAAAGCCCAAGACGGAAACACATTCTGTGAAGCTTTGCCTAAAAAGGACAAAACTTTGCCACTAAGAAGAGAAGGGCTGACATGTTGGAATGCAGCTAGAAGGACTGAAAAGAGTGCAGACCAAAAACACAACCCACACAAACAAGCAAACTTCCTGACAGCACGATGGATTAAGCTGCCTGCAGAATGGGCTCCCCAAGGAAACGTGGGCTTCCCTTGTTTTGGATGCCAGACAGCAATCATGCCAAAAAAGCCAATACTCCTCCATCCCTGCATTCCTGAGAGCTAAAGCAAAACTGACTGTGCCAAGACTGAACTCTTTTTGGGCACTGGGAAAAAAAAACAGTTGTGAGTTTACCTGGAAACCAGATGCTATTTGGGCCTCTAGTATTGCTCCAGCAACACAGAAAGGCCAACAACAGGAGCAGCAACTTCAGCACTTGAAATTTCAAAGTTGGCAGCCCCCAAGGATGTCCCAGGGTTTCATGTTAACTACAGGGACAGTGTGCCCAGGCAGAGCTAATGTTGCAATGCATTAAGCTACAGCAATTCCTGCCAAATTTCATACCAATGGTCCAAAAAGCTCAGGCTTCCAGAGGTATGTGGCTTCTGAAGGACAGCACTAGTTGTCCTATATATTTATGGCTTTATATCCAAGAACAGTGCAGCTTCAGCATTAAAAAGTTCCTTACCCAATGACATTCACCAGTGAAACAGAACACACCAGAACAGAAACGAGTGAGCAGCACATCCAAGGCAAGGCTGGTTCACACTGCTGGCACTAAAGTATTTTACCTGTTTTTCCATCTCAAGCTGGGAATTTCCTACTTCTTCTTTCAGAGCCTCTATTTCCTGTGTCAAAGCCTTTTCAATGACAAAACAAGACAGGGTTGGACAATGGAAACACAAAAACGCCACAAAAATGGATGCTACAAATCCATCACCGTAGAGTGCCATGCAGTAACACACAAATGTGGTCGTGGCATCGACACAAAGGGAGGCAGGTATTGCACAGAGATACCTGAACAGTCTTCTCCTTGCTTGCTACTTTTAGGATTTCAGCTTGTAGGAGCTCTTCCACTGATTTTATTTTTCCATCCTTCTCATGGATGCTTAAAAAGAGCAGAGAAGCGGCCTTAGCTGGGTGAAAAAGATGTGCTCCTTGAAAAACACACAAAATTTGGTTCTGCTATCACATCCCATCCCATCACCAGCCTCTGGGATCCACAGTGGGACCAGGTAGGAGGAACAAAGAGGAAGGATAAGACTGGGACTGGTGCAAAACCAACAGTTCACATGCTAAATAAATACTATCACAATCCAAAAACTGCAAATTTGTAAAATCTAAAAATGCAAATTAAGATATCAAGAGTGCCTGGAATGACACACACTTAAGATCAGCCTTCACTGGACATTCCAGCAAAGTATTTATCAACTTAAAACTCACACAGAGGGAACAATCTCACTCCTTTTAAAGTGCCTACTGAACAAAAATGATTATCTGACAAATCAGAGCAATTCCTCATCTAGTCAAAGTCAGGCTTATAAAATTAACTGCTTAGCAGAGAAGCAACTGGATTTTCAGCAGGTATTGATCTGGCATGACATGTTTCAAAAATGAAAATGCTTCCTGCCACACACACACACTTCACCCAGTTAAAAGCCAATCATTGCAGGGAAGCAATACCCTTGTAGTCATGGAATAAAGACAGAGAGGATTAACAATCAGACATTAAATCTGTGCAGTAACTTACACTTTCTGCAGTTCCTCCACCAGTGATTGGAAGGAAACCTGTTAAAAACAGAGCTTCATCTCAGACAAAAGAGGAGACAGCAAAACAATCTGTCAGTGTTGAGGGGTGACGAGAGAGAGCTGGAGCACTCTGACACTGGGTGAACTATGTAGCAGCCTAATGATTTTATTTACCTGGCTGCTGCTGAGAAAATTAGCTGTCAGTCTCCAGTTCCTGGCAAACCAGTAATACTAAGCCTGCTGCAAGTTCCAGGAAAACAAAGGCAAACCCACACCATCTTTACCAGGAGAGGGTGAGGTTCAGGATTTCATCAGCTAACCTTTAATAGTGACACTACTGCACATCTCTTCAGGGTCACGGTGCCTCCCCTCTTCCACAAATGATTTTCTAGGAACTAATTACTCTCCTGAGCTGTCCAAGCAGAGCTGGGTGTCAAGGAAAGGCACCTCCCGACCAGCACATCAAAAATGACAACACTGTGACAGTGTCACTGATCAGACACAAGGAGAAGGGGGATAAGTGACACTTGCAGAGTGTGGACTGACACTGGGAAGCTCAAACACTCATCACGAAGCTGAGGCAGTACAAGCTGCCTGCCAGCCACGCCTGCTGCTCCAGGCTTCTGGAAAAGGACACCCACAGCCAGTTCAGAGCATGGCAAACTCAAACCAACCCACAGCCAGCACTGCCTGGATCCTGTACACCTGCCCCATTTCTGACACTCCTGCAAAGGGAATATTTGACAGAAGTATCTGCTCCCAGACCAACGCTGAAAGAAAACAGGATGCTTTGCCAACAGGCTTCAAAGGCATCTCCACCTTTTTCCCTTGACTTTTGCAACCACAGCAAGATTCTTTCAGATTTAGTTTAGGTGTAATAAAAGTTTCAGATGAAAAGTACTACCTGCTCCGATTGCTGAATTTGCAGGCTTTGAAGTTCTTTTCTCAGAGATGAATTTTCCGTTCGCAGGGCCTTTGAAAGCAGACACACAGATAATGAAAGACTCATTTGTGGGGGGAAAAAAGTGTTAAGCTTGACAGAAAAGTAATTTCTTTTAGAATAAGTGAAAGACTTTGAAAGTCCCAAAGAGACCCCCCCCCCCTCTGCAGCTGTTGGAGCCCAAGTATTCAACACACTAATTATTCACCAGGGATAACCTGGAGTGGACACCAATTTGCAGGAAATTAGTGCCCAGGTATAGAGCAAGGTGGGAATGCTGTAACTGAGCAGAGAGGTCAGAAAAACAAATGTAACAAATCATGTCACAGGCCATCTTTTGGACAGCCCGTTTATTTATATGGATTTACATAATATTGGGATTCTCTCACAGACAGGCTTCTCACCAATTTGGGAATACAAATAACAAAAACTACAAGACCATGGGCGTTAGCAGCCTTGATCCTACTCTGGAGTCAATAATAACATCCAAAATATATAAGAATTCAAAGATGCCTTTGTAGAGAAACACGCTACAAGAATAAAAATCACATTATCTCAGCATTGCCATGAGCATTACTAAAAAATTGTAGAGTATTATTTCAAACAAATAATTTGCAAAACACCACCATCCCTGGAGGGATTTAAAAGCCATGTGGATGTGGCAATTGGGGACACATGGGTTGGTGATGGGCTTGGCAGTGCTGGGGAATGGTTGGACTCAGTGATCCCTGAGGTCTTTTCAGCCTAAAGGAGTCTGTGATGTGCTCACACCTTTGGCTGTTCAGCAACCTCAGAGTCTGCAGCCCCTCCCCAGCACAGGGGTGTCAGCAATGTCCCTGGAATTGAGGCATGTTAAGGAAGGGAACATTGTCTTGGCTATGTCCAGGGAACACAGCTTTCCAGCAAAAGCCAGCTCAAAACAGACAGGGACGTTTGTACTGGCTCCCCAGGCTTCTCATCACTACCTTCCTCATAAACAAACAGGAAGGAAACAACTTTATCACCATCCCAGAAGGGTCACTGGTTCACAATCCACTTAACCTTTTAGATTATCAACTAAGCAAAAATATGCAGGAGACCCATAAGGCCAAATTTTTACAAAA
Organism: Orthonyx spaldingii; assembly: GCA_013397795.1. Classification (NCBI taxonomy): domain Eukaryota; kingdom Metazoa; phylum Chordata; class Aves; order Passeriformes; family Orthonychidae; genus Orthonyx; species Orthonyx spaldingii. Next base: position 72,610 of record VZTJ01001561.1, on the reverse strand, counting down.
CACCCTTTCCTAAAGAGAGATTTATTGGAGATTAAGCCAAACGCACAGCTCTGGAGATACATTCCTTTTATTCCAAAGGTCACCAGGATGGCACCCTAGCAAAATCTGCTCTAGACTAAGCAGAGAGAAGCACTCATTCTACACCATGGATGCTCATGCTTGTCTATCTTACAGAAAAGGTTTTAACCTCATCTCCACGAGGTGCTTTTCCTACTCAGAAGGAATTTAGAGCACTCCAAGATTCACTTCGCACTTAAACTCCATTTCCTCATCAAAAGATAACACCAGGGATTTTACCTTCAGCTCCTCCTCTTTATTAGCCACCTGGATGAGTCCTGCCTCAAGCAGCTCTTCTACCGTCTTGATTTTATCATCCCTCTCTCTCATGCTGAAAAAGCAAGAGTGAAAATTAGGAAAAAAGAGAGTTTAACTCTGAAGGCACTTTAGCTATCAACAGTAACCTTACTGCCACCAAAATCTTTATGTCAGCCTCTGATTCAAAGGAAGAAAGTTTCTTACCTTTTTTCCATTTGCTCTATCAAATCTTTGTTTGTCTATGAAGGAAAAAAAAAAATAGAGCCATCATTAATTGCATCAATAATGGTTTTGGATTTAAAAAACAAATAATTGGAAAGCACCAACTTCACCAGAAGCTTGGTTACAGCACTGATCCAAAAAGGAAAACAAAGCAGGGAGAGGAAGTCCTCATGGCATATGTGTCTAATATTGATGCTGGAAAGATGTCAATCTTTCAGGGGAGAGACAGATCCAGTCCAAATGCCTTGACGGTTTTACACTGATGGACTTGCAGCCAGCTCAGTACCTGAAAAATCTGCCTCTTTTGAGCAGAACCACAAGCTCCACCTGAGGCTCACTCAGCAGAACGTTTGTGATTTCTCAACACCACCACATTGTGAGAGACCAGATGGGAAACATAAACCAGCTTCCAAGAGAAATCACCTCCAGTCTTTCAGACTGGACAGCAGATCAGCCAGAGCCAGGGGAGCAATGGCTGCAAATTTGGTTTTCCACCAGAGGAAAGGGAGATTTTCTGCACAGGGAGCTCCTGACTGCAGACACCAACACACTACAGGAAAAGTCTCCTGCCCTGCAAGTCTTCTTCCAGTGTTTCAGGAAGTTTTCTCATTCCACAATGGTGCAAAGTCAGAGATGTTCACATGGGCTCTCCCAGGCAACATCCCAAAGGAGACAGAGCTGAACAACACCAAAGCTTTGAATCTGCAGCATCCTGTGAGCACCAGTCTGGCTGCAGCAGGTGAGCCATGGGCAAAAACGTACAACAGGAGGCAAAAGACATCACAATGTAAAGGGTTTTCTATTTCCATGTGTCAGAGTGGCTGCAGAAATAAGTTCTTGTTTGTGTTAAGCTATATGAGTCTTCAGGAGTGGAAAAAAAGAAAAGTCCACATTTTGTTTGGACACTCTTGACTAGGTCTACAAGAGCTGCCTTACTTGAACCCTCCACAGAAGAGAAATCACCAAAAAAAGTATCAGGTTTTGACAAAAAAGTTCAGCCTACAGCCAGGTTAAGAAAAAATACTGAAGAAATTAAAAGCACAAAAGATATTTGATAAAAGCTCAGCAAACACTGGCTGTACCTGCTCAGACAGGAGAGTCTGCAGCTTCTGTACTTCAGCTTGCAGAGCTGTGTTTTGATCCTTCAGAACCTGGAAGAAAATTGAGGCATTTTATCAGTTCAGAACTGCAGAGCCTAAATACAGCATTTCCATAATGGCAAAGAGGCAATTAAATAGCACAGAGGTCATTACAGAGAGTTCTTTGGAAGCTACAAGACTACAAAGAGTCCTTTCCTTCTCTGTCTTGCTTTTCTGTATTAAGGACACAAGTATTGTCCTTATGTTCCCCTGAGAAACTCAGCTGTTACCATCTTTATTCCCTGGCAGAGAATCAGACAGCACCAAGTGGGAGAAGCTTGGAAAAAATGCATTTTCCTCCTAAAGCAGCATCAGCATCGTGTCAAGATTTGATAACTGCCTCTCACAAAACACTCATCTGGCGAAGCAAATGGTCCAAGATCCCCTTCTTGAGTTGCCTTGAGCTGCCTCAATGCACAGCAAGGAACTGGCAGCCCAGCAGCAGAGAGCTTTGCACAGCTCCCACACTTGGTCTGACTGCAGGCTGGGAAGAGGTGGATGGGGAGGACAAACAGACTCTGCCTCTCCTCCTGCACTCCTGCTCCATGCAATGGACACAGCAGCTCTTAACAGACAGTATTTTAAAAACCTCCTCTATTATAGCTTTTTTGTCTTTTTAAAGACTTCCTTGGTGCTTCACAAAAGTGAAAGGCAGGACACGTGCTCTGTGCTCCAGCCCCAAAGCCTTACAGGGAAAACACGAGCAGGAAGGGACAGCAACAGTGAGGATTAAATGCACTGCTCTGGTTTGAACCTGGCTTCTCCCTCTTTCATGTGCATGGGGAAAAAAGCAGCACTTCCTTAGGTGGAAGCATTTAGAACAGCACTGGCCTGGTTTCTGTTTGGGATCAAAGAGAGGAGGCAGGAGAGAGCAGCAGTGCACACAATATTCATGCTGAGAGCACACTGTGGATTTCTGCACCATCATGGTGATGATGATGATCTGCATTCAGCTCTCTATTCACTTCCCAAGAACTGCTGGAACTGCTTGCAGGTGATTTTTGCTGTTACTTAGCACTGAATTGATTACAGCACATAACCATTCCCAGCACCTCCAAGGCCTTTTTCCTGGGTAACAGTTACTACAGAAACCATCACACTGAAAGGATGCTCATATTCTTTCTCACATTCATTTTCACTTCACCTACCATTTTACAATGTTCCACCACACTGAAAGCCCTGAGAGTGTCACTAACTTGAGATTTGCCCACTTACTCCAGCCTGCCAACTCTTCCCACTCCCTTCCCACAGTTTATGCACCTGTGACCCAGCACACACTTAACTGAAGATTCAGTCAACAGCTTTATTCCAAAAATCAACTGAAATTGTACTTTGTTTCCTATTTCATTAATCAAAAAAGCTTCTTCTCTCTCATTCTCTTACAGCTTAGAGAAACTACAGAGCCTTGGCAAGGGACTCTCGTCAAAACCTCTTTGAAAGTGTCACTTTAATACAAGAATCAAGTTTACCACCTGCTTCAAAGAGCTCCAGAGATCTCTCCTACAAAAGCATCCTGCCTCTGCCACTGCCCACTTGCTCTGTTCCTCACTAGCAAACTCACCAAGGGGACAGTGGGAGGTTCAGGGGGACTGACCTCACACCAGGAACATCAGAGGAGCAGCAGCACCCACCACGGGCTCTAAAGGAGTTAAAACGATGGAGTCACCACCTCTCTCGGGAAGCAGAGCTGTTTGTTACAGCCCAGGTTCAGAAGGAGAAGGCCAAGGTGGCAGAGGGCAAGGAGGAATTAAGCTGCTCTCTGCACACACCACCTAGAAACGAGCAGCAGCTTTGCTGTGCAGACCCCAGATGTCAGAACAAAAGCTTCAGCAGTTTAGCTGCACCCTTATGAGAAACAATCTGGAAGGAGACAGAATTAAAACGAGCATTTCTACATCTGCCTTGACAGCAAACAGAGGCTTGGCATGATAATCCAAGCAACAAAGGCTCCAAACTAAAGCACCAAGGCCTTGAAAGTCACATTTGCAGCTGGAATGCACGAAAATCATCACAGTTTTTACTGTACAACCTCCTCTTGCAGTATTCAAAGCCTTCTCTCTCTGCAACTGCAGACACTGTATTTAATTTGTGCTATCTCACCTCTCACTCTGCTGCTACTACTGTGACATCCCACATTGCTCCTGCCTTACAAACACAATGCTGTAATTTACCTTAACACCCAAAAGTCAGTTTTATTTCACTGTTCTACAGTTGCTTCACAACCTCTGGAGCCTGGAAAACTTACTGAAAACAAGCACAAAACCACCTGTTCTGTATCTTACCTTGAATTCTTCTTTTGTGTTTGAAATCTGAGTGAGTTCTTCTCGAAGCTGATCTTCAAGAGTTCTTATTTTGTCATCTTTTATGTGAATGCTGAGACACAGCAGAACAGTTAAACATTTTTCCTCATCCAAGTCTTACAAAAAGCATCATTGAAAAGAACATAAAAGACTGATAAACATTGTTTATCAAATCCCAGAGCTATTTACCTTTTCTGCATCCTTTCCAGCTCATGTGCAGCAGCAGCCTAGATATAAAGAGGATTAACACAGACTTAGGATACATCACATGATTCAATCAACCTTTCATTCCACGATATTAAAAAGCTAGAACAAGTCATTTGGCCTCCCAGCACATGACTGAAATCAAGAGTGAAAGGGGTAAGCTTGCCTTTGTGCACTTTTACAACACCAATCTCCAAGCAGGCAATTACACAGAGGGAAGATGATCTCCAAGAGATTCATTTGACAACTGGGATTATCTCTAATTAAACACTTCATTTCCACTTCTGTAACGAACAGGCCACACAGCAGCAACAGAGAGACAGCATTTTGTTTGGCTCTAAAAACATCTCTGTGGTGAGGCAGGGGGGTTGTGTGCTCTGGGGTTTTTTGGGGGAATGTTTATGAACCTTGCATGCAAATGCCAGGCCTGCATATTCACAGACAGTTGTGTTCACTCCTGTGAAGTGTCCTGCACCCTCTGTGCCTGAAAATCTACACTAACCATGCAAAATGCTTGGATATCCAAGTAACAGACTTTGCTGGTGAAGGAGGAGGAAGAATTAGGCCTCCCACCAGCTCTAAGAACTCCAGGGAATCAGATATTAGCCCAATCCGGAAGCCTCACACCATTAATGTGCTTAAGCAGAGCTTGCTTAAAGCCAACAGATCTGCATTTGCATTTCTGATAGACTAGGCCTTGGGAAGGGAGCAAAATCAAAACAAGTGCTTTACCTGTTCATTTGTCAGAGCCTGTAACTTCTGTACTTCTGATTTCAGGGAAAGGTTCATATTCTGTAAGACCTGAAGGAAGCAAAAAAAAAGAAATGTATTTGGAGTTCATACACAGATAGTATTTCACTCTCCAGAGTGACATTTCAGGGTATTTTGTGAAGGAAAATCCTCAAGTTTCCTTATCAACAGCTTTCCCAGCATCCAGCATTGGCCTTGCCTAGAAGAGCAGACCTGTAGCTGAAGAGGCTGTTCTAGACCCAAAGACAGCAGCCTTGGGGGCTTCATTTTGTACAAGCAGCCAGCGAGCCTCTCCTGGATCAGCTGGCATTTGCACACACTTTTATCATACCTTGAGCTCCTCCTCCTTGCTGGTTAAGTTGGCATGTTCATTGCCTAATGAGTCCTCCATCTGCTTGATCTGTTTGTCCTTCTCTGCAATCCTGCACAAGGGAGAAACAGTGACAGATCAGTACAGAAGATTCTTCTGGATGAAGAGGTACTGGAAGCATCAGGCTAAACCCAAAATCCACCCTGGCCCTTTAGTCCAGCTCCTACTCCAAATCCTTCTGACTGCACACTTTTGAGTCCAAAAGTTTTTCCGTTTTAAACATTGTCTGCCTGCCAAAACATTTATGAGACATTCCCTAGCTCTGAAACACAACTACCAGCCCATCTCCCAGAGGGAGAAACCTCCTGGCACAGTCCCACAGCCCAAATAACAATTCCCGTGGTCACGCACATTCCTGCACGCTGCCCTGACCCTGCACAGGGGCAAACAGCAGAGGAGATGCTGCTTTCTCTGTAGCTCAGAGCTGCAGCAGGCTGCAAACCTGAGGCCAGACACGGAAGGGAAATCCATAGGAAGCGGTTGCCCAGCTCCCAAGTTGATTTCATGAGAAGTTAAAAGCACAGAGAGCAACATTTCCTTCACCAGTCCCTCCCATACGCTCTCTGTGAGTGGAGGGAAGGTGGCAGCCACTAACACCTCCCAGATCCCACAGGAAATGGATGCTCACACTTTGTGAAGTTCTTCTGCCAGGACTGAAGCCGAGGTCTGCAGGAGGAAAAAAAAAACAACAAAACAAAAACAAATAACTGAAAGTAAAGCAAGTCAAAGAATCCTCATCTACAGTGAGCCAGGAATAGCATTTGTCTGGTTATTTTAAACTGGCACAGGATGCTTCCAACTATTTCCTGGCTAAGGAACACTGAAGGAATACCAGCACATACCAATGTCCCTTCCCCTTTGACCTAATGCAACATGAAGGGAAAAAAGACCCATATTATTTACCCTTTGCTAGATTCAAACAAGCCACAGGGTTCAGCAGCACATCCCTACCAGGAATTAAGTGCTTTATGGGACATTCTGCTGACAAACCACTCAAATAAAAAAATAAAAGAAGAAAACCCTATCCAGTGCATCAGGAGTTGTGTTGGGAACAGAAAGAGCACCACAAAATCAGCAAGTGGCATCTTTCCCTCTGGAAAAAGCCTACCCCTATGCTGTCACACACAACAGGGCAGGAGAGACCCACCACACAGGTTGTGAAGGCCTCAAGGGACACCTGCAGACTGTGACAGAATTTCCATGTTCACAATTTCAGTTCCTCTTAATAACTAGAAGAGTTTCATCACCCCTGATGTCCAGAGCAGGATACAGTCCCAACTCACTTCTTCAAAGTGTTGTTTTCACACTCATGATAGAAAAACATCCCTGAATTTTCATGGCCAACTGGGGCTACCTGGGGAAAGCACTCACCTCCAACACCCTCCCTGTGTAACTCAGAGCTAAAAGGTAACATTTCCCTAGGGATTTATTTCCAAAGCCCTTAAAGGACTGGGATGAGAGGAGCAGGCCATGAAGATGCTGTAAATCCAGAGTGGATCTTCCCTCACGACTCTCCCCACCCAGTGGGTTAAAGCACTTCAAGCAAAGCCAGATTTTCAGCCTGATGTTGAATTTAATCAAATTCCATCAAGCACATCCATGATTAAAAGATGACAGCACCTAACTGCACAGGAAGAGCCTCCACTTGTGCCCCCAAAGCCTTTCTGAGCTGATCTCTGTGACCTAACACAGAGGCAACTCCAATGACCCTGAAGCTTTACAGTGTTTAAAATAGGTCATTTCTCAAATAAACCGGTCAAGCTAAAATTTTAAAGATTAAAATAACTGAGAAAGGCATTGTGTAGATTTGGTGGGGTTTTGGTGTGATTTTCTTTTTGCTTCTGCACAGAAATGAGCACTCAAACGAACAGACAGCTTCATACAGGAGCTACCACAAGGGGAAAAGCACAATCAGATGGTTTCACAGGAGGACTGCAGAAAGACCAAAGAACCAAAAGACAGAATTGTAGACATGCAAAGCTACAGAAAAAAAACCCACTGAAAAAGGTACTAGACCCTTCAGTTATAAATGAAAGCCACTGTGGGAGGAAATAAGTGAATTTTCCCCCAAAAAAAGACAGAAGCTTAAAGTTTTAAAACAGTTTAGGAAACATTAGAAAATAGAATGCTAACAAGTCTCTGCTTTCAGCATTACATCTCATACCCAGCTACAAAAATCTTACTTTTAACGAAAGTTCACGAGTCATGACTACACAAGAAAGTCTGAGAACATGCTGTACCTGGGCTGCCATTTGTGAATGAAACTTCTGCAGCTGAGCATTCAAAGCATCATTCTGCTCTATCAGCTCCTTGTAAGAGAGCACAGAAAGAAAAGCAGGCTGAGATCTGCAGCTACTTGACTTTTGCTAGGATTAGCTTTTAGCCATGATTATGTTAGTAAGAACAGTTCAGCATTTACATGTCAGACACTTTACAGAAGATGCTGGTTTCTTTCTCCCCACCACAACCAACCAGTTGGAGTGGAAGCACCAGAACCTGTTCTGTATCAAGGAAAAATATTCCCTGCTCCACCATAATCCATCTGGTTTCCCTGAAGCCCTCAAGAGTTATGACCACGCTGCCTCTCACCACCTGATGCCAGGAGGAGGGAGATCACACAACATCAAAGGGTCATGGCTGCTCTCCCAGGGTGTTCCCCAGACCATGGATCATTTCACAGCTTGGGAAATGGGGTCAGCACCTTTTCCTGACTTGCCCCAAGTGCTTCTCAGGTGTGAGGTGGCCCCACACCTCCTCACAGCACCACACACAAGGTCTCACTTCATAAGCAGAGCTTTTTCCATCCTTTATTCAGTGGGAAAGCTTTACCAAAGCAGCATTTCAGGGATGTTTTCTGCATTTCCACAGACACAAAATGAGAGGAAAAACCCCAAACCCTTAAAACACTTGAGCAATATTACCTGCACCTGCATTTGCATGGAGTCCTCCTCAGTAGCTCTCTTTTGCTCAGCCTCCAATAACTGCAGCATCCTCTGCTCCAGCTGCTGTTTTGACACCATTGTATCAGTAAGTTTACTGTGCAAGCTCTGGATTTCATTGTCTTTGGCCACAAGCTTATTCTGCACATCTGTAGCAGAAATGTCAGGGTTTTAATTCAGAAATCAATATTTAACTTTGGGGGGAAATCATTTTCACTGTAAACAGCGAGGCTGATCAGGAGCCTCACTCCAACAAGCCAAGGTTCAGCTCCCCCATCAGCATTCAGATACCTGGGATCCCAACACAGTCCTTCCCCAGGGTGCTGAAGCAGGCCTGACTTCACCTGAGCTTTCATTAAGACATTTACTCAATAATGCCCTTTTTTTTTTTTTGCAAATGGCAACAGCCAGGTCACTGCAGTAAGCATTTTTGGGAATTCTGTGATACGTGCCTTGCTGTGCTGCTTCGTGTTCTGCTGTTCTTTTCCTGAGATACGCCTGGATTTCTTCCCATCTTCTCTCTGCTTCCTGCAGCTGGACCTTCACATTGAAGAAAGAGTTGATGAGAAGAAGTCTAACCTTTAATTTGTTTTTGAAGCATTCACAGTGCATCTCCTCAGTGCTACTCCCAAAACAGAAGGCAATGAAGTGAAATTGTTTCTTGTTTCCATTAGGGCACATCAGAGAGACAGAGTGCTCTGTAATCCTCCTCCTAGACTAGTTTAGCCTATTAATTTGAAAGGCAAATTGTGACCAGGATTTCATTACAGGCTCTTAACAGAATGGTTTCTGTAATATGAAAATGTAGCATCTTTGCCCTGATAGTTCAGAATTAACACCAGAAGCCAGACCAGCCAAGCATCACATAAATCTGCACCCAGTAATTAAAACATCTCAACTCTAGATACCAATTCTCCACCTGCCAGGGAAAAAGGCAGGGAGAACTTCTGGTATGTAAGATTTAATTGCAAATATTAAAGAAATCATGAGCTCTGGATTGGCATTCTCACCTGAAAACACCATTTCTTCTTAAAAAAAAAAAAAAAAGCAAAAGACTTTCTCTTCCAAAGAAACAGAAAGAGATTCATCCAGAAGCCAGTTCACTTACATTTTAAATCTTTAAAAAGTATATTTATTTTAAAAATTAAGCATACATTAAAGCAAAAGCATGTAGCTTCAAATAAAAACCACACAAGGACAATGCCATCTGCATGAATGGCTCCAAAGTATCAACTCTTGTTAGGATTGGACTCTCACAGAAAGCAAAGTAAAACGCTTAACTGGTGATGTTGAAAAGATATTTACCTGGAAGGTAAGTTTCACTTCACAGGGAGGTCTGTAATCACTCAAAACCCAGTGCACTGAATAAAAACATTAAATAAACCCCTAGGCTGGCTCAGCCCGTCTGAAACAAGCAGCGAAAGCAATTCCCACACGCCTCACATCCCGGCTCAGAGAAAACCCTGAGCACCACCTGACAGGCAGAGAAAACCCCAGGCACCTTCAGCTGAGCCACTGCCTGCTCTGCATTCTTCTTCTGGAGCTCCTCTTGCTGCAGTTTGCTGCTCTTCTCCCCCAGCTCGTTCATCAGCCTGGCGTAGTCCTGGCGCAGCTTGTTCAGCTCGGCCGACTGCCTGAAAACAAACATTTCCACAGGGTTTCCTACAAGGAGCAAAGGCCACAGCAGCAGCTACTCAAATGTCAACACCAAGTCCTGTATTTGCAACCAAGGGGTGGGTTTGGGGTGTTTCCCCCTCCTAAAACTGTTTCATCCTGGGAAAGGGATGAGGGTCAGGTACTCCTGGCCACAGCAGCACAACACATCACTCCTGACCTTCAGCACAACTCAGCAGCTACAGACCAGGGTCAGAAACAAAAGGTCAGCTTTAAGCCACAAGCATCAGTTCCTTGAAGAGGTTTGCAAGCTGATTGGCATGATTTGGGCAGGCTGATGTAAACTAAAGAGGCTCAGAATAAGGAAAGGTCTCGCATCAAAATTCACATTCTTTTCCTCTGCCCATAAAGGATTATTGATCTCAGGCTTGCTCAGAACTATCCCTCCTGGACTAACTGCACACATTTCTTCAGACTATTTGTTGCCTCCTGGCCTTGACTTGACTGTTAACTTATGGAGGTATCTGATGCACTTTCTCAGCAGGGAGAGAAGATGCATTTGTTCAGCCTAAGGGAAGAATTTTAAGAGGCTCCCCTTGGTGCCTAAGCAAGTAAAAAGCATTTCATTTTTATCTCAAGTTTGCTGGAACTAAAGCCTTTTCAGGATAACCGTCTAAGAGATAATGATGCTTCATTTAAATGAACAGGACACCTAAAATCAGGGTTCCACACCCTTCTCTGAGCACTTGACATTCCAGTCTCCAACAGTAACAAATATCTGAGAGCAAATGTTGTGCCACATTTGTCTTCTACACACTTTAATCAGGGTGCTCAGCTTTTACCACAATGCACAAAAGGGGCAGCTCATGGGCAGCTCAAGCCATAACTCACAAAAGATAAAACCTTCAGATACCCTTTTTTGTTTCTCCAAACATCTGCACCACCAGCAGATAAATCCATGTGCCACCCCAGCAGTAACTGCAGGGTATCAATCCTGATCTCTAAGTTTGGAACTGCTGTTCTCCCAAGAGGCCACAATCAGTAGCTCTCCTAAAGCCCCAGGGGAAGGATTAACCCTGCCAAAAACACCAACTGTGCCTGAGCACTGCTGCACTTCTCACTTAAAGCCTCAGCAGCATGGTCTAAAAGCTCAGGCTTCAAATTGATAGAAGATAATTATTTGTTCTGAAAGCCCTGACTCAATGCAACCACCACCAGCTACCTGTCCAGCCCAAAATATCTGTGTTCCCTGCTTAAGCACTAATTCAGAGACAGCCAAGGACTTGGGAACAAACGAAGCAGAAGCCAGAACAACTCTTCAGGGGAGGCTCAAAAACACACAGAGCTCCAAGTAGCTGCCAACATACTTGCTCTCCATTTGATTGGTGGAAGTGCTGACAGCATCTCTCAGGATACCGTTTTCCTGCTTCAGGTGGCTTATTTCTGCCTCCATCTGCTCACGGAGTTGCTGGAACTGATGGGGAAAGAAAGATCAATTCCGTAAAAGATTAAGCTAAGGAGCAATAAAAATAATAAAAAAAAAACAACCCAGCTTGTAGCAGTAGGTAAGACATAACAATAATTTCAGTAAATAAAACTAAGTGGATTTTTTGGGAGAGGGGGAGCTTTGTTCCTTCCTCACACACCAATTCTTAAATTAAACTGTGCTACTGAGACCCTCGTGCTCAAATCAAGGCACAGGTTTCCTTTTATATCACTGCATCAACCTATTTATCAAGGCAACCCTTTTTATTGTTTAAAAGGCCACATAAGTGTTACTCAGAATACCAATTGCTCAGCTACATAACTTGAGATATTTATCAATAACTGGATATCAACATATTACTTAAAGGAAAATAAAACAAACGTGCTGTGAATTATCATTAGAAGTTTACAAAGCCTTGAAATAAAGCAGAAAAAGTAACAAATAACTGACAATACACAGATTATAGCATGCAAACTGCAAAAGGCTAGTCCTCATCTAATATTCTGATTTTCAGCAAGGTTCCAAAGCTGAGGCAGAAAGAAGCCCTGATAACCCAATGTTCAGGATAGTGTGAACAAAATCAAAAGACAGGAAAAAATGGACTCTGCATATGCAGACAACAGCAGAGCTGGTCTTGGAGCCCAAAAGTCTGCTCTGAAAATCCTCGAGCACACACAGCACTCTTCCTTTATCAGTGCCAGTTTGTAGATATGGCTGACACCATTCCAAGAACCAGTTTCATCAAGTGGCTCATTCATCAGTGAGCATTTATTCCATAAAAATATCCAAATAAATCTTTGTGTGACAACCACAGCAGCAGGGAGCAGTCCCTTGTAGGGCAGCCACCTCCAGCTCTGCACCAACAAACATAACAAGCTGGGCTTTTTTTATTGGGGGGTTCTTTTCCTTGCCTGTTTTGGTTTTTAATGCCAACAAGATCCCAAGAGAAGCAGAGGCACAAACCTCACACAGCTGGAAGCTGTGACCATTTCCAGCTCCTCTGCCATGCTGCAGCACATCAGCAGAGGGAGCAGGACCAGAGCACAGGATCTTTTCTATTTCCCTTCTCCAGCTCAGCCTGCCACAGCAGCACTTCCTAAAGCCTCCCAGGCACGCCCAGGTCTCCTTCCCCTTCCCCAGCCAGCAGCAAGACCCTCTTATTGTCCAGTTATTTACACAGGTTCCAAGGAAGTTTCCTCTGCTCCAAAACTGTGGAGATGCTACTCTCCAAAGGGCCAAGACAGAAGATACAACATTAAAGTTGGGAAGTTCACATGCTGGGCTTGATGCTGTTCCATCAATACAGAAAAAAATCACTAGAATGAAATCTAAGCATAAGAAGGGCCGTTCTCCTTAGAAAACTCTAAGTTAAACTTTTTAATCTGATGAAACAAACTGTTCTAAGGTGACTCCATAAAGCAATTACAATAGAAAGCAACAAGGGTCTTAAAAAAATACAAGTGGCTGCTCTTCAAATATTTCCAGCAAAGCACTCCCCCAGGCAATGATATTTCATGTGTATTATGCTCTGTTGTCACTCTGCACTATAATCTCAGAGACATTTCTCTGCTGGTAAACGATCATCAGCATTAGTGGCTCCCTTAAGCTGAGTATTTCAATTAGAATTTACACTTTAATTGAATAACATTTCAGCAGAACACCAGGAAGGAAAAGCAACCAGCTGCCTGGCCAGAACCAGGCTTTGCATACCACAAAAGTCACCTGTGACAACACCATATCCTTCTTTTAATTCAGGAAACTGCCACAAACTATTATAGTGATTTCTCAGCACCCATCTGCTTGTGCACGAGCATCAACTCCAGCAGTTTTGGCAAAGCATTTACCTTTATCTTCATCTGCTGAGACTCTTGGTAGCTGACATGCATTTTGCTCTGGAAGGTGCCGTGCTCCTTCTCCAGCGCGTTGATGCGCTCTCGCATCTTGGCCGTGAGCAAACCATTCCTCTCCTTCTCTGCAACCAGCTCCTTGGGTGGGGAGTGACAGGAAAAGGGAAACAAGTCATCCACTGCTCCTTTCTAAAGGCCACCAGTCTTTAATGAAACTAAAAATACAGCAAGTGTGCATCAAACCAAAATCAGCATCAATTGTCACTCAGCAAATTCACAGTATTAGACCAAGCTTCTAAAACCTTATGCTGATCCTAAATCATCATAGATCTCACACTTACTTAAAAGTTTACCAGTTTCAACACTGATCTTCCATTGTCTCAGAATCGATGGAATCTTATTTCTATCAAGTTTGGCCAAATCACAGAGCCCTAACAACTAAAACCACAGATATCACAGAGGGCAGAGCTTAGATTTTCCTCCCAAGTTTAGCAAAATGGAAGAACACAGGTAAAGCACCACGGCAAAATAGAGCACTTTAGAGCAAAATAATTGCTTTGTAGCAGGTGGCAAAGCCAACAGCTTTGCCACAGGAGATGGGCTATTAGTGTACTACAAAGGCCAGAGAAGCCCTGAATCCCACCAGCATGATGCCATATTACAGCTTTCAGATGAAAATACACATTGCTTTTTAATCTTTTATTAGCCCGTAATTGAACCCAGACACCTGAGAAATCCACAGAGCTGCTCCTCTGCAACATAAATGCACTTGCTGTAGCAAGCAAAAACGTTAAGTGCAGCTTTCAGCAGCTCCCATCACACAAACAGGAATCTGTACCACCCAAGCTTCAGGTGTCTCCAGCCACACAGCTCCTACCAGTGCCAGGCAGCCCTGACACAATTTAAGTGTTCTAAATTATTAGTCTGAATACCCTTATACAGTTTTTTCCACCTTTTAATTTAAATAAAAGCTGTTCTGTCTCGTAGACCAAACTCAAAGTTTTAAGCCACTTCTGCAAATACAATATGGACAGCTTGACACAAATGTTTCTCCATGTTATTTTTAACTAAGATGCAACTAAAAGAAGGGCACCAGGACACACTGCAGCTTCCTCTATCCCTACCCCAACCCACTCTTGACCTGCAGTCCTCAGCAACCCAGCCAATCCGTCAGGGCAGAACCAGAGATCCTGGGAAGATTAACTTTTCCCTAGTCTGTGTTTTGCCAAACACCTCTCAGTCTTGAGGTACTCAGCTCTTGCTCTCATTCATCCTCTCCAGTTATTATTTTTATCAACAGCCCTGCAGGAATAGCTCTGCACCTTAAAGCACCTTTAGCTTTAGACAGTGCTTTCAGAGAAACACATTAATTGGAAGATAAGAGCTTTTATCAGTCCAGCTGAGCTTTATCCCTTGTTTATCCTGATACTTCAGCATTGCAGCAACCTTGCTTTTATCCATTTTTTTCCAGCTTCTCCTTTGCCCAATCCAGATGGGAAAACCCCCCAATGACTCCCACCTCTCTACAGGTCCTGCCTCACCTTCACAAGCAACACCTTGTAGATGGTTTTTCCCCAGCCACATCAGTGTTTCCCACACCCGGATCCCCTCATCCATTCCCTCTGCTTCTTCAGCAGCAGATCCCTCTCTCCAATTTGATCCTGCAGTCCCGAGGCAGTTTCTTTTTTCTCTCCAAACACAACACAAACCCTTTCTCCCTATGGTTACACATTGACTATCCCAAACCTCTTGATCCCACCTGCAAACACCTGTGCCCTGTGAGGAGCTCACACAATACCCACTCCCTTCTTCCCTTCTCATCTTCCAAGGCTTCCAACTCCTCCATCCTCTGGCCACTCTGCTCCCACCTGTGCCCACTCAGCCTTCTGTGCCCAAGTTTTTGTCCCACAACGTGGCCTTCCTGAGTCTAATGTGTTTCCAAACCACCCAAAATACACAAACCCTTCTCCCAAGACTCCTAAATTTAGTCCCTGCCTGCCTCGTTATTTGGTCTACTGTAACTGTTTTCCTCTGAAACCTTCAAAATAAAGTAATTTTTCATAAACTAGTTTTGACAGCGATGCATCAGCAACCCTCAAAGTCCAAAGCAATCAGAGCTGCACCTCCAGGGACTAAGCAGGCAGTCTGCACTTTCTGTACCTTTCTTCTTGAAGAAAACTGATGATTGATGTGCCTAGAAACACACAGGCACGCGAACGCTACAATATGGACCCAATTAAAACTGCAATGCAGGAAAGACACTTAATATTTGCATCCATGAAACAGCCTCATAGTGGTGAAGCAAGTGCTTTTAAAGTAACCATTTCAAAAGAAAAACAGGCTCAGCTTAGAAGTCTCAGTAAATGAACTCTCTGGAACAACTACTGGAAAACACCTGTGCATAAATACATTGTAGAACCAAACGTAGTGTCTTGGTGAGCTTTTTCAGCATAAATATTCCACCTTTTGGCTTATAATGTGCTCAGTAAACCAGCATTTGCTGGCTGCTAGTCCTACAAACCCCTGCTCCTCTCTGTACACATGAACCCCTCAATATTTACCTGGGAGAGCTGCTTGCACTGCTCCTTTGCAATCGCTGCCTCCTCCTTCATGGCCGCGAGCATCTTCTCCTTGTCCTGGAGCTGGTGCAGAGCTGCAGCTGTCTCAGCCTTGCTGGCCTGCAGCAGGATGGCATAAAAATAACCACAAGTACTGGCACAGCACACTAGAAGGCAGCAAAGTAAACCTGAGAGGAGGCAACACCCCCTCCTGCCCCCAAATTTTCCATCTGCACGGCGCACGTGGCACCACCGGTACCCAGTTCTGCCGCTAATGGATCCCGCTTCACCAGGCAAGGAAATGCATTTTCAAAGCATGGAAACCAATTAAGAGGATAAATGGGCTCTTAAGGTGCTTCCCACTGGAAGAGAGCTGCTGTGGTGGCAGTGGGGAAAATGAAGAAGAGCCATTAAGAGAAATAATGGCAAAAGATGCAGAGACGCTGAATCAGTCGATAATTGTGGTTGGAAGGACTTCCAAGATCAGCTGGTCCAGCCCACGCTCAGAGCAGGTATAATCCAACAAATGTAATTGCTTGAAATATCTCACCACAAAGGGATGAGGAAACACTGATCTGGTGTCTCCTTCCACTTACCAGGAAAGCCTCCAACTGATGTAATTACATTTGTGCTGGCACAGTGACACACACAGTTTCAGAGGTACTACAGGGAATAGACCTAAAGGAACAATCCCCATGGTCCTGCCACTTGTATACTGGTCATACAAATGAAATAAATGTATTAAGGAGCACAACTTCTGCATGTTTTTGCTCAGACTTGACTCAGGGAAGTGTGGTGGTTGCCCAGAGGGGTTGTGCAGTCTCAGCTCTTGCAGGTTTCAAGCCCTGAGCAGTCTGTGCTGACCTCAGAGCTGGTGCTGCTTTGAGGAGGAGGTTGGACTACCTGGACTTCACTCAATGAAGTCTGATAACTGAAGAAGCAAAGAAGTCTCATTCCCATAAATGCACTCTGAAGATGTTTGGAAATTCTCCTTTAGTGGTATTGTGCATGCCTGCAGTACAAACACACTGTCAGGGGCTTGCATGGGCTACAGAGAGAACACTGTTCACACTTCCACCTACAGAAACCTACATTTTTTTTGGTATATACAAACCCAGGAACTCATTCTCATCCAAAAGGTTCAGCTTTAACCCCAAACCTTCCTTTAAAAGAAAAAAAATACAGCAAGCAGGATGGCTGCTAGAACAGGCAACACCATTCCAAGGGTAGCACTACTGGGTTTTGTCCTTGGAGGTTTTCAAGGCAACTGGACAAACTCCTGAGCAACTTGCTCAGAATTCAGTGTTGGACCTGTTGTGAGCAGGCAGCTGGACTGCACAACCTCCTGAAGTCCTCACCACCCCAAACTGTGTTGTTATGCTGATATATTGCATTAACTGGACTGACACGTAGGCAGTTCTGCATTTCTGCTCTGGTACCCTGCCTGCAGACGAACACAGGATTGCAAGAGCTCAAGTGTGACACTCAGGATGTGACAAGCACAAAGTGGAACCCACCATGAGTCACAGCAGGGAGGAGTAGGTGTGTGCCCAGCAACAGGACGGGGAGCAATGGCCACAAACTAAAACACAACAAGTTTCATCTCAACATGAGGAAGAGCTGCTTTCCCTGCAGGGGGCAGAGCCCTGGAACAGCTGCCTGGGGAAGGGGTGGACTTTCCTTCTCTGGAGACATTCCAAATCCACATTCCTGTGTCACCTGCTCCAGGTGACCCTGCCTTGCCCAGGGGCTTGGACTGGATGGCCTCCAGAGCTCCCTTCCAACCCCAAGGATTCTGTGATTCTGTATTGATAAGATATTGGTGGACACCATTCCCTTTTGCCTTGACTACAAGAATTAAAAAGAACTGGCACAGGTTGCCCAGAGGGGATTTGCAGTCCCATTCCCTGAAGGCTTCAAGACATCCAGACTGGATAAAGCCCTGAGCAGCGTCGGCTGACCTGCAGAGCTGGTCCTGCTTTGAGTAAGAGGCTGGACTACGAACCCCTTGAGGTCCCTTCCAAACCTGAACTGCCCTTCAATCCTATGAAAAATCTCCAAAGAAGTCAGACCACATTGTATAGACTCCCAAAACACAGAATTAGCTGATCAACTGCACAGCCACAGCAGCTTCTTCTGAACTCCTCGCAGAGCTTATCCCATTTACACAGCTGGGAAAGAGCACTCCCCACAGTCACCAGCCATCCTTCCTCATGCCAACACACACAGGTCAGCAGCAGCATTCCTGCTGTATTTATTCCTTGTTCTCCATGGCCATGCCTGCTCTTCCCAAGTGGCCAGAGCCACCCCTGGGCTGGCAGATGGCAGCACAAAGGCGTCTGACAGCTCATTCCTGCATGCAAGGCAAGCACAGACCAGCTGGAGAGTCTTCCAAAGACAGACTGCCCAGATCATGACAGAACATTGACAGAGCTGATCTGACAGCACCTCTTCTAATTTCTGTTTAATTAGTAAGTTTCGTCTCCCTGCCACACCCCACAGTCATTCACCTTTTGCAAGAAATCATGAATTGCACCGGATTTTTCCTTTAACACCTCCACTACACAACGGGCCTCGTCTTCAGAGAAGATCATATTCTTCATGGATGTTACAAAATCCTTGAATTTCACTTCAGCATTCTCTGCAACACAGAAGGGAGGATTTATTTACTTTGGACTCCATACAGAATTATTTATTTTGCCTTGAAACAGCATGTGATGGGGTACCATTATGCATTATATTTAATTCCAGTCTGAAATGCCAAGAAGCAAGAGGTCATGAACATTCAGCAAAAACAACATCTCTCCAATTTAAACCCGATAACAATCTGCCAGTTGATAGTTTTGGGAAAAGAGAAAATCCCACCACTTTGTTTGCACAGTTGGTAACGTTTATAGAGTTGCTAGCAAGAGGACAAAGCATAACACAGATTTTGGAGGAGAAAAATAGCACAAATGTGAAAAATTGAAGAGTCCTTTCCAGTGTATCATGACAGTAATTTAAAAGGAGCTCTCAGTTTGGAGGAGAGCCTGGCTGCACAAGCAATATGCACGTGACAAGTTAATTAATTTAAAAACTGGCACATTTTTGATTACAATATATGGAAGACAAAAATATTAACTTCCAAATTTAGATTGAGGGAACTGTTGCAAGAAGAGTTCAGTAGTAGGAAGATAAATCAGTAAGATCTCTCTTAATGGCTGACCAAGTATTTAAGAAGACACACATAAGGAAAGACAATTCAACTGAACCATGCTCTAACAAAAAACCCTGCTCACAAACAGGCTGCACATAGACAGGTCATTAGGTGGCCCTCTGACTCCAGGAAATGGGAGCATAAGACCAAGGCATCCCACACCCCTGTCAAATATTCAGCAGTGCCCAAAAGTATCTGAAGGGATGGGAAGAATTAAAAAAAAAAAACCCACAAGTTTATAAGTGATGTTTGGTTCAAAAATTGTCCCATAGATCGTGGAGAAGGGTCTGGGTTTCTCACCACAGGTGCTAAACATGCCCCTGAAACTAAGTTACACATCAGACCCCAAGAGAAATAAAGGTCTGAGAAATAAATGAAGAAGGAAAAGAAGAAAAAAAGCAGCAGCAACATTATGCTCTAAAAGAAATTACCAAGCATAAAATCATTGAATAATAGAGCATGGGGAGGGAGTGCTGAGCAATTCTAGCACACTCTCTCTCCTAGTCCTAAATCCAACTTAGTCTTGGCCACAGATTTCAGCTCACATCAGTGCAGCACTGACATCACCAGTGATGCTGTTACCAGGAATATGCCAAGATCCTCAGACCACAGTCCGGCGAGCGGGGAATTGATCGCAGCTGGGGCAGGACCAGCCCGAGCCCTGAGCTCCCTGAAGGCACAGAGACCTTGCCCTGGCATCCAAGGAGCTTACAATTAGAGCAGGGGAAGATTTCTATATCGGGAGGGCAAATCCCAGCTGACACAGGAGAATTAGGAGTTCATGGAGGAGGTCGCAGCGTGCCGAGGAAATGAGGAGGGATGGGTGCACATGAGGGGCTTTGATGCTGCAGGACAGTAACGTGCAGTCACTGAGCCAGAGGCACGAGAGGAGCCTCAGGAATGCGGGAATCCAATCCAAGAGCTGCCAGGAAGCCTTCGAGGGGGCATTTTAGAAGACGAGACTAAAAAGTGAGGTTCCAAAGAGTGAAGTGAGTGACCAGACAACGTTGAAGGATCAGCCTGGGTACTCACAAATTCGAGGTCTCACCTCATGGCTCAGTAAGTTTGTCACCTCATGGTCAGAGGCCTATTTAAAGCCTCAGGGTGAAACACAATGCTCATTAATCACTCCAGGCATTTGTGGGAGAGTATGAAGGAAGTTCCCCTGTCCCAACCAATTCCAACTGCACTGAAGGGAAAATTTAGAGTCTCCCTGGAAACTGCCAGACTCTCTCCACCGGCAAATCTGCTTCAGGTCACTCTGTGTTGCACTGGGTCAGTCTCAGATAGCTCCATGAACAGCCCTGGAGCACGCAAGCTGCACTTCCAGCCTCCAGCAGACTCCAAGAGCCTGTGCTGAATGCCCTGGGTTTGAAGTCCATCCCTGTGAGCAATGTCTGAACTGTCCACTGAGAACTCCCTCGCTGCATCTGTGTGGTCTGTGATCACCCCTTTGCTCACTGGGGACACAAAAGCCCAGTCAGAGCTGAAAGGACTCACATGGCACAAAGCCCTTTCCACAGTGCCAAAGACAAGGCAGAAACCAGCACACACAAGAAGAGCATCCTGCAGCCACAAATGTTTTCCACAAACCCCTTCTTCACAGCACATCAGAGAGGATCCCCCTCCCCACACATCCTCCCCATCTGCCACCAGGCTATGCCAGAGACAGACTGAATTATCAGTTTCTTACCTTTATCTGTTTCATTCTTCAGTTTCTTGCCACTGCTCTTCTGGATCCCCTCATTCACATTGTGTTTTACAACTTCAACCGGCTCACGCTTTTCCAAAGTGCCTGGGTCAGAATTATCCATCAAAGGAATATAAGTAGTTGCTTGAATAAGAGGTTCATCCACCAAAACTGTAATCATAAGCCCATAGGATGGGTTAAAGCTTTGGAATAATTGACATCAACATTTTTAGAAAAGGTGCCTAACACATTAAGAGTTGAATTAAAGCATCTCTAACCTCAATAGTTAGCTATACTCTCTATTTCTATTATCCTTCACCGTTTAACTCATTAAAGCTCTTCAGGTAAGTCCATTAAATAAAGGTCTCTAATGCATATTTCTATATATGCATATATGTCTATAATATGTCTCTAAATCAATTTAATAGCTTCAATTAAATTTCTACTTCCAAAGCTGCCTTTTAGCATTTTAACAAGAAGAGGAAAAGAACCTTTACATTTCAACTTTCATTTCACTTTATTGAGAAAGTTGCACATGGCATCAATGAGACTGTTTTCCTTGTGGCTGTGCAGGAAACCTTTCAGCATCCCTAAAGTATGAGTAAAGTCTTTTGTCCTTATTCTGTTAAGAGCTGGTGCTTCACTGCCAGCATTTTCATGGATTACATCACCTGTGAACTCAACCACTTAGGCAGAACATTACATGCAGACTTCACAGCACTTAATGAAGATCTCTCATCTGTCAGAGCAGGCTTTGGGCATCATTAACATGCAGAGAGGTACCCAGGGGTACTGCCCGACCCCAGGTCTCCATTCCCACACCACTGGGTCTCTGTGGTAAGGAGCAGCCTCTGTCCAAAGGGCTCTTCAGCAGAGAAAAGCAGGCGAGGGGAGAGCAGGAGTGAGAGACCTGGGGCAACAGGCACAGCCAGAGCTGCAGCTGCTGCCTGCCCAGCTCCTGCTCCACACTGCCTGCAGCGTGCCAGAGGTTGTGCACAGAGCCATGGCCCAGCAGGAAAATCACTGGCCCAGCCAGCCCAGACTACAGGGCCGATGGACAACAGATGCCAGGCAGTAGCAGAGAGAGGAGGAATTGGGTGGGATGCAGGGTTTTGGGCATCAGTGCAAAACAAATATGCACTCCTGGCTGACACAGAGCCAGTTATAAAACACTCTTAAATTCTGGCTGCTGTAAAAGGAGCAGAATAGGCCAGATGGACCTTTTTGTGTCACCTGATAAGAGTCTTTCACTTTAGCAGCCAGCAAACACCTGCAGGTACACTGCAAGCTCAGAAGTGAGAGCTCTCCTCTAGCAGAAACAACCACCAGCTAATCCAGTTGCTCTCCTCATATGTTCCCTTCCTCTCCCTATTAACTTCCCCTCCTTTCAAAACCTTTTTAACATCAAGGAGACATTTTGCAGTATGAAATCCCCACAGTACTGTCTTGGCTAATCCTGATGTCCACCACAGCTCATTTTTGCTCTGTCATTTTGGAGAGGTGGCTTGAAAATAAAAACAGTTTGCACTCAAATAATGCATGAGCTATTCCCCTGCAGCACTGACAGCTCAGCTTTGCTGCTGGCTGAGCTGGTACTGACATTTATTTGTCACATACAGCCAAGTTTGTGACCCCTCAAAAGGTGCAATGCACCCGTTTCCAAAAGGAAAAGCACAAGAACATCTGTAAAAGGTGATCACATCCTAGGTTCCCCATCATGAGCTCTTTTACAGGAATCATTTAGGTGTTTTTCAGTAATACAGGAACCCTACAGCGCTTGGAACCCCATCCTGGTCTGACCAGGGCCCACAACACATTTGGACCCTGATAACCTGACCAAAGTGTAAAGGGAACAGTGGGCAACAGTGTCTCCTCCAGAAGCAGCCCACCAGCTCCCAACTGCATAGCTATCCCAGCAGAGTAGAGTCTTGAGAAGCTAACAAGGTGGCCTCAGAGAACTTCATGGTCACACTGTGCCCAAAAGCCAGACACAACAGCACATTGTAAAAGATTAAAAAAAAAAAAAAAAAAAAGAGAAAAACACACACACAGAGGCACAGTGAGCCAAGAGGACACAAGAAGCAACATCTTGGCAGAGAACAAGGGATGACAAACAGTGAAGGCCTTGACAGCAAAGATGAACAGTTTATGTTGGAGCAAGAGCCAGCCAACAAAAGGACAATAAGAGAGGAATGTGGTCAAAGCAACTGGCTGAAAAGACTGCAATCCTGATTGGGGCAGATGACTGCAGCAGTTCCAGACATGCCTTGCTCAGAGCAACTTCGAGCCCGCTCAGCTTATGCTCTAAGTCTGCACATTACTCCTCACTCAAGCGTGGATGTTTGGATCCCAGAGAGCTCAGAAGGTTCACAACATTCATTATCCTGTGCTCAGTGGTACCACATGTTCATAAAATTTAACAGGATCTCAGGCTCAGCAATCTACCTGGAATTCCTGCTTTTTCAAGTCAAAGGAGTTACTATTCTACAAGTTCCTTTTTCAAAGGAAGAGAAACTAAAGCATGGATGGCAAAAAGGTTTAACAGGTTTAACTGAACAATGTCACAGACATTGAATTCTTACCATTATCAACCTTCTGCTTCTTTGCAGAGACCTTCTTCTTCCCTGACACATTTTCCTGCTTTATCTCCTGGTGGAGCAGCACGGGCTCTTGCTTTTTGGCAGGAGATACAACAGAATCAGTCTTACTATCTTGATCATCTGCAACAGACAATTAAGACAATATGCTCTTCTGTATATTCTCAGCATTATTTTTCCATCAGTAAATCTGTAATAACCAAAGTCTCCACTCCCAGGAAAACAAACTCACATTTTTTAAACCAGAACACAAATTTATCCACATACACAGACTCACACACACACAAATCATTTATCCACGTACACAGACTCACACACACACACAATTCCCACATCAGGTGACACCCCAAAGCAACAGGAAGGTTTAGCAGAGTCAAGAGCCACAGCACCCAGTGATTTTTAAGACAGGAATCTCATGTGCAAGCAGAACACACGGCAATGCAAGAACAGTTTAACAACTCCAATCCAGATTTCACTGTGACAGAGCAGACAGCACATGTTACCCATATTAGTTTCTTATTTAGAAGTGTACTTTTCCCCTCCGTGAACCCACTTGGGCACTTTAAACACACACCCCCAATAGCTACTGGGACTGTGAGAAGCAGAAAATAAGTGTTTCCCATTAGGGAACTGTTCTTCTTAAAAGCAGTTTCTAGTGAGAAATTTTTTTATCATTTTGGACAGCCTGTGCTATATTAAGATTCTTGTCAGAGCTGACACGCACAGCACAGGGCTCTGGTGTCAGCTCCTGTAATCAAGAATAAGAGTCAGTCGTGGCTGCCCTCAGAACTGTGCTTGCAGACCACATTTTAACTGTGCCACAGAGATTTTCGGAGAACACCCACAAACAAGGTTGGATACTTTCTCTGTTGGTAGTGGGTGGGTCTTTTTTCTCCATTTTTTTTCTTCAGAAAAAGAAAAAATCTACATCAAGCAGCAATGTCATTCTTTTTCCTCACTCCCTGTGCAAACCTGCCGTGCCTGCATCTCACAAGGGGATATGCAAATATTTTGGGTTTCATTTATTTCTACAACTGGGTATTTTTATTCTTTTTTCACTTCTATTCCTAGTCAAGACAACCACACTGAGACATGCCAGCTGCTGAGGATACAGTCAAGACAGTCAGAAGTGATTCTGACGAGTTTCTGGTCTGTTCTAGGTTGGATATTTCAGTTACAACAGCCAGGCCAGTTTTAGCATCAGTTCCATTCAGTTATAGAGGTGTAGCAGGTGGGCAGCAATGAATCAACCACCAATCCATGAATCAGCCACCAAACACCTCTCTGTGCATTAAGCCTGCACTTAACAGTGATTTATTTCACAGTCTGCTATGAGGTTTCTCAAGATGCCCTCCCTTATCAGAGACACCTCTCTTAGGACTCCACTTTTTCACAGCCTGACTCAGAATGCACACAGCAAACACCTACTGACTTCTCTCAGGTAACCAAAATTTTGATTGAGAGCAAAGCAGCCAAACCACAGAGCAAAGCAGAGGAATGAGCTACTCTGTTTCATTTCATCTTCAGTAGAAGAAAGCAAGGACGGGAGGAGGAAAACCAGAGCACTGCTGCCAGATGAAAAACAGGGGGGAAAAAAAGCAATAGCTCGTAAAAAAGGAGGTTAGAAGGGAGCTTTGCCCCGTAGAGATCAGGCAGAACAGTTGTGAGAGACACTCTGTGGCCTTGCAAAAAGCAGAACACGGTTTTGGCGTTCTGTGCAAGAAGCATATGCAACATCAGATACCCATTCCATTTTTCTGCTTCTTCTGCCCAGGCTTCTTCTTAGCTGCTGTTGGTTCAGATGGTGGAGTGGGCTGTTTTGTAACAGGGACTGGATCTACTTTCTTGCCTGAAGACTTGGATCCTTCCGAGTCCTTAGTTACGTGATCATCTTGGTTGGCCTTGTGCTTCTTCTCCTTCTTCTTGCGCTCGCGGAGGCCGGCGGAGGCCTCGGTGACGCCTGAGGGGACGGGAGTGACAACGTGCTCTTCATCCGTGCTCAGGGCATCAGACAGCTTAAAGTCCCGAGGGGCACTTTCCGAGTCAGACTCGTGGATGTTCCCGTTCTGAGCCTCTTTCTTCTTGTTCTTCTTCTTCTCGGTTTTCTTTTTGTCAGCCTTGCTAGGTGGGAACTTTAGGTCCCGCTTCTGTTTGGCGAGGACTTCATCGTATAAAGTCTCTTTCATGAAAAGCCAGAAGAAGAGGAAGATGACTGTAATAACCACAGAAGGAATGAGGATGATAAAGTAGGTGGACTCGTAAAACTCCATTGTGCTTTTCCTTAGCTATGATTTCTTAAAAAACCTATAGGAGAAAGAAAGAAAAAAAAGAAGAAAAATTAGGTTTTGAACAGGTTTTCTCTCGGCGTTATTTCCTCCACCAATTACTATAATAAAATAAGATTTCTCATTGTTATAGGGTAGCCCCAAAGTAGCTTTAATAAAATTACCAAACTATATCAGCCATGGAACAGCTTCTGGAATCATTTACCACTTGCTTCAAAGCTTTTGTTCTGGATGGGAAGAAGTGCAGTTTGCCAGACTGCTGATGTGGGGAGAGAATAATTCCCTTCCTTTTCTTCATCTTCCCCACTCTTCCTTCCCACATGACTTTATGAAAGTTGAAGCTTTTGATTTCAGAAATACATGAGACAGCACTTTCAGAGGCTGTGAAGTAAGGACCAGTACATGCAGAACACCACTTTTTTTTTTTTTTTTCCCCCCATAAATCAAACATAATGAATTAAGATTCTTATCCTGGCAAGTGGGAGTTAAATTTCACCTTCCTTTTGTTCCCAGATTTATGACAGCTTCACAAGTGGAATGAGGGGAAGACAGGAGAGAGCCCTGAATTTTAGTCAACCATAAAGAATCAGGTATTTTTAAAACTGCTTTTTGAAGTCTAAAACGCACCTTCACACTCATGAAAATTCCATACATTTAAGGGAAAACAGGAAGATCTGTTACTTATTTTGAACATGTACTGGTATGAAACTTCCAGGGCACTTACACAGACCAGATGATTCCATGATAATTTGCTGAAAACAACACTTTTGTCCCAAACATTAAATTTATTTTCTTTTTAAAAAGCAGGAATCACAAAGTTAAAAAAAAAAAAAGTCAAAATGACATTTAAAAACCTAACTTTGGGGTTAAGACAAGCCAGATTTTCCCATTTCCCATTTCACAACTGATTGCTACGAACAGAACTGGATTTTTGCAGGAAGAATCCAAATCTTCCCCAGACTATTTGTTCCAAGAAGAAAAAAAAAAAAAAAA
>VZTJ01001561.1:27488-46085 GCA_013397795.1 Orthonyx spaldingii | reverse complement strand
AAACCAAAATCTCCCCGAATTTTTTTTTACAAAAAAAAAAAAAAAAAAAAAAAAAAAAAAAAAAAAAAAAAAAAAAAACAAACCATCAACCACCATCAAATATGGAAAAAAAAAAATCCAGACCTAATCCAAACTAATTAGGCAAGTGCAATTCCCAATTCACCAACTCAGTTTGAAACCCATCATGGGAAGCACGTGCTACATTTCCCTCTACACAAGAAAAAATGACTCTTCAACTCGAGTGTCCCTTGGGACCCCCATTCTCCTGGGAATGAAAGGCAATGGATTTAACCCAGGTTGCTCAGAATATTTCCACTGCTGCTTGAAAAACAAAAACAGATGTGCCTACCGAGGGCACTGGGAATAAAGTCCATGGAGAAGCTGCGTGGTGCAGGGAGAGGACACGCTCTCTCCTTGCCTCTGGGCAGAAGATTCACTCATTTAAAGTTGTTTTACCTCAATTCCTGACTGTTTTGGAAGCTGCTTTCACAAACTGGCTTGTGCCATCCTGCCATACTGGAGAGAGCTTGGTGTGGAGTCTGGCTCTGGCTCAAGAGGGAATAGTTGTTATATAGAATAACTTCTGGACAGAGAGGAGTTACTGTGATAATATATTTGTACAGTGCTTTGAGCAGCACAGAAAGCAAGGATTGGGAACTCTAATTTGGCTATTAAGTTATCCAAATAAAAGACTAACATTTCAATACACTAATTATTCATCAGTTGTCTTAACATTAAGTCTCCTCCCAGTTTGTATTTATTTTCTGCATGCACACAGCTCACTGAAAATTACAGAGTCTAAAATTACATCCAGAACAGAAAGTTTTGGAAGGGCTGAGAGGGATGGGAAGAAAAGCTTGTCTTTTGGGGAGAAAAAGCACAGATGCTCAAAACTAAGCTGGAGCTTTCAAAATGATTAATTACAGCTACTTGATAAAGCCAGCTCCCTGCACCAAGTGATCTAATATTAGTCATCTCTTGAAGGAAGCAGATCTTGAAAATTTGTCTCAGCCAAAGTCAATATTGAATGCTTACGGGGGAAAAGCTAATCCCCAAAGTAAATATGTAATTAAGCAGATTTTTCACAAGTGTAATTAAGTTGATCGTTACAATACATTACTGCACCAGTTACAATACTCAAGCACAGGGAGCCCAGCACAGCCCAGCTCTGCCCTGCTGATGACACCAGCACACAGCCAGCCATGAAGTCATGGGATGGACAGTCACACCCTGCCAGTCCCTACGCATTTCCCAGCATCTGACACCAGATGCTCAGGGCAAACCACAGGCTCAGGGTAACATGTGCTGTTAAAGAGGTTCAAGGCTCGAGGGTCAGGAGGGCTCCACAGCCATCGAGGCAGGACAAGCTGGCACAAAGTGATTGCTGCTCTGAGACCAGAGAGGAGAGACACACTTGAAAGCTTCAGCTGCTTCCAGAGGAGCCATAAATACAGAATTACAACAGCTAGTCCGGGTGGGGAATGTATGCTGGACTAGCTGAGGTCTGATCTCAGAGCTGGACAAGCAGCGCGACCTCTGCCGAGCCTCCGTCTCCCGCCCTGCTCCTCCCTCCCTGCACTTCACCAAAAACGGGATCATCTCCTGGATCTGGAGCATGGCACTGCAGGGATGAGGTCCAGAGCCTCTCCAGGCTCCATTCCTGCTCCTATCTCCCTCCTGCTCATCGGGGTGAAGCCAAGCATGAGCCATGTGGACCCTTCCACCCCAAACACTGATCAGAGGCAGGTAGATCTGATCTCTGAACTCCATACACAAACCCAGTTTTTCACATGGAAGCAGGGTTCAATAAAACTAAACCCCAAGAAAAAAATCTCAGGGTGTAACTAGAATTGATTAAGCACACAGGAACAGCAAGCAAAAGCTCTGCTCTGATGGCCATACACTAATTTCTCATATAAGCCCAGTAAGGGTATTTAAAACCCACTCTAGGAGGATCCCACTGCTGCTGCCTCTGTGCAGAATGACAAAACAACATCCATCACACCACCCCCTGTCAAAATGTCTTTATAAAGTGGCATCCTTGCCATGGGGTAAATTGGCAGTGTTTTGGCTCACACACAGCTTCCCGTTGTCCTCTGACAATCTACAATTACTGAAACAGTTCCATCATTCCCGTTTATATTTCTGTATTACACTCACAAGCCATCTAGGAAGAAACAGAACCAATCTATGGGGGGGGGAGACTTCTATGCCATGCAAAAGGAAACTGGATGAAGAAACTCATTCTATTAAAGCAGAAAAAAGCAAATGCTACATTGACACACCTTCACCTACCAGCTTAACTGCTCTATTTAGTTTTACCATCCCGGTTAGGAGACACTCACAAAAAACCCCATTTCTTCCCTGGAAGTGCTGCAATGGGACTCTTATCACTTGCAGCTCCCTCAGAAAACTCTCCAAAGCCGCTGCACCAGCTCCCCACCCATCCAAACCCACAATCCCAGGCAAGGCACTCCCAGTAGCAATCACATTGCACTCCCCCTCCCTACTGCCTACCGGAGGCACAGAGACTTTAGCTACATTTACATCTCAAGGTATTTGGTTAAATACTCACCTTTCACCCGTATTTGATACTCAACCTGCTCTTGATCACGTTTCTGAGAGTCCAGCACCCGTGCCAGGCTCCCCCCTTGCAGACATGCTCCCGTCTCACCCGTAAATTTCAGACCTCACAACATCTCTTTAGTCATTCTGAAAAAGGGGAACAAGCTGCATCTGTCCCAGGCCGTGCACAGACCCAGTTACTGTTCCCATCCTGCCTTTAACAAAAGAATTGCACTTTTGTTCCCTAAACAGAGCCCGTGCCACAGAAAAATAATTATTTCTGAATTCCAGTGCACTATTACTGCTTGCACCTGACTTCCCCTGCCAGTTCACACTGCCCTGGATTTTCTAACCCACCCTCTGCCTTTTTGAATTTAAATCTCAAGTTTCACCCTGTGCAGATACCACATTTCACAGGATATTCATTCAGTTTAGGTCCAGGGGATTAACTTACTTGAGAAGATAGAAATAAATTATAGCTCCATCTGGCTAATGAGTCACTCATAGCTTAGCCCCAGCACATGAGAAGCACAGCTTCTATAAATGCTTGGGACCCAAAATGCACATAATCTTCAGGGATTTGTGCCTCTTTGAAAAACTAACATTAAAGGGGTGAAATACAGGTACCAAGGTGCCTTTTTTAAATACTAAGCAGTTTAAGAGATACCATGTATGATTTAGCCAAGGCTCCTTTAATTGGGATATTTTCCTGGGATTTTCTCAAACTGGCAAGCAGACTCACATCCAACACTCACTAGGAACACAGCAAGAAGCCTCAGAGCAGTATCTGGATTCAATAAATTCCTCAAACAGATAACACTATTTTTGTTCTCCCTAATCTGCACACAGTTTGGAACGTGCTCCCTATCAGCCAGCTGCAGAGAGGATCCTCTTGAAAACAGCTTCACTCCCAAGCTCATCCTCCCCCTGAGCTTTTTGGGAGAGGATGCCCAGCGACTTGGGCAACTAAACCCAGATCTGCCACAGGCAAAGTACAAAATTAAACAAGAAGTTCAGCCACTCCATGCCTATTCCACATTCATACAACTCTCTGTGACTTGTTCATGGGTATTACCTGACTAAAGCACTGCTGGGCTCAAGCTCTAGGAAAGGGGGTTGCCAAAAAACCCCAGAGTAGTTCATTTAACATCAGTGCTGGTACAGCACATGGGAAAACTGAAGAATTACAGCTTAGGTTGGTTTCGTTTTGGGGTCTTTTTAAGCAGTACTGTGTGTTACTGAAAAAACAAGATGGGTTTCCATGCCCCAGGACAAGACACAAGAGACAGTAGAGCTGCTGCAATGTGACACACAGGAGCTGTCGGAGCAGGGAGGGATTTTAGCCCATTAAACTTGCTTGAGTTCATTAACACCTGGCTAACTTCTGCAGGTGAGCCACGCCGGGAAGGAAGGAGCCCCTGCTGAGCTCAGCCTTCCCAAAAACACCCAGTCCAGAGGACACCAGCAAGGAGCTGACTGCACCTGAGCAGTTTTTCACGCAGGAGAATAAGGTATTGCACATAAATCTCACCTGACACCCATGTAAGGAAAAGGCACAGCTTCCAGCAAGATCACACAATTATCTCATGGGTCACTTTTAAAACTGAACAATTTAAAGTCATGCACAAGGCACTCATCACCCAGAGAAGCTGAAGGCCTAAATGGACCTATGAGTTTTGATCCCACTGGCAAAATCAGAAAATTACAGAAGAGAGTCAGAGAATATCCTGAGTAGGAAGGGACTCACAAGGATCACAGTTCAACTCTTGGCCCTGCACAGACACCCCAACAATCCCACCCTGTGCATCCCTGAGAGCATTGTCCAAATGCTCCTGGAGCTCTGGCACCCTTGGGGCAGTGTCCATTCCCCAGGGAACCCGTTCAGTGCCTGACCATCTTCTGGGGGAAGAACCTTTTCCTGATAACCAGCCTAAACCCACCCTGACACAACTTCAGCCCTTCCCTCAGGTCCCTCTGCCCCTCCACTCCCTCTTGTGAGGAAGCTGCAGACCAGGATGCAATCTGTCCTCAGTCTCCTCCTCTTCAGGCTGAACAAGCCAAGTGATCTCAGCCACTCTTTGCATGGCTTCCCCTCTAGATCCTTCACCACTTCCATAGCCCTTTTTTGGAGCCTCTCCAATACCTTTATAACCATCTTATATTGCGGCACCTAAAACTGCACACATTACTCAAGGTAAAATTTAACCTACATATTTGTACTCTTTTTAAATTCTAGTTTTATATCAGTCTTTCCATGCTCTGTTTGCACCAATCCTTCCAAACCCAAGACTGGGGAGGGGGAGGCATAATAAACAGCATTTCAAGCTCTGAGTTTTTCATTTCAATACTTGCCCTGACAGCATGATTTGTGCAGCCACAGGAGAAAGCTGTAGACACTCGACAACACCAACTGAGCCATTCAGGTATTAAAACTACTCTTCCCAGGAAGGAGACCTGTTCAAGGGAAGCTCAACAGTGCTTGACACCCCCTCCAAGGTGCTGACAGCAAGAGCAGAGCAAAACTTGTCAATAAATCTTGCTCTTCACTTTATTTCACTGATACAATTAAGCCATTTGCAGAGCACAGGCTCGGTGCTTCAAATACCCTCTAGGTAAATATTTTCCATTCCAAACATGCTGCTGTTTGTACCATCTGTTGGGCTCTGTCTGCTCTCAGTCGCTTGATGTTAGTTAACACAGACAAGCTCTTTATTAAATTCCAGAAAGAGTAGCTTTGCTTCAACAAAAGCCTTTACTTTCAGAGGGGTTTTTTTTTAATACAGCTTCAGAGCCAACACCTGACAGAATGCAGCAGCAGTGCCCAGAGGAAGCCGGGAGCGCAATACGGCTGCACAAACCTCGCCACCAGTACCCAGCAGATGTCCTTGATCTTGCCCCAGCGCCGGAGCACCCAGGTACCTCCTGCAGGAGGTTTCCACCACAGCCCGGCTGTTCGGGCAAGTTCCTACAAGATAAGGCAGGGCAGGGATGCACCAGGCAGCAGCTGACGCCCTGAAACCACCTGGGCTGTAGGATAAAGCCCAGAATTGGAATTAGCATCAGTGAAAGTGGAGCGAGCAACCTCGCATTTAGCCAGGGATAAACACGCACCTGCTGTTGGCACAGAGCGAGGAAAACCACGCTCCTCATTCCTGCCTGGCAGCTCACCCCAGTATCCCAGAACTGCACAGACCCTGTCCCAGCAGCACCCCACAGGGTTCACCTAAGCATGGGCACAAATACACTGGTATCACGGATAGTGTGGCAGCAGGACCAGGGCAGTGATTGTCCCCTGTGCTGGGCATTGCTGCAGCACCTCCAGTCCTGGGGGCAGTTTTGGGCCTCTCACAACAATAAAGATTTTGAGGGGCTGGAGCTTGACCAGAAGAGGGAACAGAGCTGGGGAAGAGTTTGGAGCACCAGGGACAGTTGAGGGGGGTTCAGCCTGAAGGAGGCTCTGGGGGCACTTCTGGCTCTGCACAACTCCCTGACAGGAGGGGGCAGCCACGTGGGGGTCCGGCTCTGCTCCCAGGGAACAGGGACAGGACAAGAGGAACTGGCCTCAAGTTGCACTAGAGGAGGTTTAGTTTGGATATTAGGGAAAATTTCTTCATTGAAAGGGTGGTCAGGCATTGGCACAGGCTGCCAAGGGCAGAGATGGAGTCCCCATCCCTGGAGGGATTTAAAAGCCGTGTGGATGCGGCACTTGGGGATATGGGTCAGTGGTGGCCTTGGCAGCGCTCAGGGAATGGTTGGACTTGATCTTACAGGGCTCTTTCAACCTAAATGAGTCTATATTGTTCAGCACAGGAAAGTCTTGGGAAACCAAAACATTTCTTGCAGTATTTGTGAGGGGATATTATTTGGGATAAAAGCCAGCATGCGTCAGGACCAGCGGAAAATGTCCTTGGCTCCACCAGACTCCAGAAACTGCAAGGTTCCCCTTTAAATCACTAGCAGCTAACACACACACACAAACCTATTATCTCCAAAGTCAGAGGATAACCAATTATCTTTACATTACCTTTTTCCAAAGTGCCTGTAAAGAATCAAAGGTTTCTTTCTTCCAGCAGGAATTACTCAGCAAGTCTGCATCTTCCCATCGCTACTTCCAAGGAGTCCCTGAGGCTTCCCCAGCTCCTTCCTTCACAGCATTCATGTATAGACATGCTCTGCCCACACCACCACGAACTATTTGAGAGGCATTTAAACACCCAAGCAGCCAGCTCAGGCTTTTGGGTAAGCATTTCCCCTTTCCCTGCTCTCCACGCAGGCAGGGACCAGATCAGACATTTGCTCTTCAATTGCCACCCGCTTCCGTGCACAGGGAACTGGGAAGTGATACTTCTCAAAATAGGAAGGCGTAAAAAAAGATCACAGAATTTTCTCAAAATAATACTACAAATAAGAGCCAAATCTAGCAGACTTATGGCCAAAGCTGAGTTTAGGTTCCCAGTCTGAGCAGCAGTTCCATATGCTGTGCAGTTTTTGAGCATCAAGGGATCTCCTGCAACATGAACCCATCCAAAAGAACGAGCCAGGTACAGATTCGAGCCAAGACTCTTGGGTCAGACAGGCAAAAGCATTAAACACACACAACCACACCTGAAATCTGCTTCTGCCCAGCACCTGGATGGGAGGGAGGAACCAGGCCACACCTGGTTTTATCCCAATTAGCTGTCTGGGAAGTTCACAGGGGTTTGTACAATCCAGGTTGCTGTGACACTCCATAGCAGCTCAGCTTTACCACACACAAAAGCCATTTACACACATTTGAAGCCGCTGTGCACCTCAACAAAGGCCTTAAGACAGCTGTTGTGGTCTGGTGTATAAATAGATATTTACAGCATAATCTTCACCTTGGATCCGTAGAAAGCCTCAGGGAGCAGCTACCAGCCCCTAAAAAGCCTGGGGCAGGTAAAATACAGGTCTGAGCCTAGCTGGGTTTGCTCACTCTAACACAGCTTAATCCCTTCCTGACCCAGGAATAAGTTGCATTAGTGTCAGCCTGTTCACTCTGCACCTACCCCTGCCATGCTCTATTACTGTAACCCAATTAAAACAAGGTCTGCAGCACCCAGGGAATGATGCAGTTGACCACCCTGTGGTCACAAATGAGGCAGAGCCCCAAATTCCAAGTAAAACCAAAAAAAATTAAGATCATCTCCTGAGAAATTTAGTACTGCTACATCCCCTTCTTCTCCTTACATCCAATTCCAAGCATGGAAGGAAATTCTTGGCTGTGAGGGTGGTGAGGCTCTGGCACAGGGTGCCCAGAGAAGCTGTGGGTGCCTCATCCCTGGAAAAGTTCAAGGCCAGCTTGGATGGGGCTTGGAGCAACCTGGGATAGTGGAAGGTGTCCCTGCCCATGGCAGGGGGTGGAAATAAAATGATCTTTAAGGTCCCTTCCAAACCCAGATCATTCCATGATTCTATAACAGAGGAAAGCAGGTATGAGCAGTAGCTTCTCAGTACTCAAATTCCTCTCATACCTTCACAGCAATCTGCAAAGAGAAAACAGCTGGAATGAAACATATTCCCTTTCCCAGTGTGTATAGCAAATATAACTGTATAAATATACATTCCTGTATTATGAATTCTTGTTTATATTTTAAAAAATAAATGTAAAACAAGAGGAGACAGAAACAAGAGAAGCAAAGGCCTTTGGTCTAGCTTTTTTCTATTTTTTTTTTTTTGCCTTAGCAGATTCTGTGAAAGTATGAATGGCATCCGAGTACTGGGAGGCTAATGCTCATTCAAAAAAACAACCCAGGTTTTTATATACAAGAGCTGCAAAGAGTCAAGGAGAAAACTCAATACAAAGAGACACAGAGAAACTATTTAATGTTCTTGCAGAGGGATTTGTGCTCAGCCACCCCGTAACACAGCCAGAAGCCTGAAGCTTACCTGCCTGTGCATCCCAGGAGAGGTAAAATCCCCTCCCTGTGACTTTTGCACATCCCCAGCACCACAGTTTTCCCTCAGGCTGTGTGGCAGCCCCGCTGCCCAAGCCTCACCTCCCCAGGCAGGCACAAGCTGTGCTCCTTCTGAATCCAGGGCAGAGCAGACGCCCTCGGCGCCACAGCGACAGGAAAACCACGACAGATTGCTAAAGAGGATGGCATGTTGTCTATGGGTTGTGTTTCTAAAGTTTGGACAGAACTGCAAAGAGATCAGTCTTAATTTATTGCTCGATTCTCCAGATTTCTACTCAACTTTGCCCTTAACCATACTCGCCGGGCAACTTTTTAGCTTATTCACTTGAATTCCTCCAGAAAGCACAAGAAAATTTTAAACCTACCACTTGTTCTGCAGCTCTCCAGACCGCCTGGTGCTAAAGCTTTTCTACCAAATTTCTCACTGAAGCAGACGTGGCAACAGAGAAGCAAAAAATATCCAGCCTTGAAGGGTGAGCAAGTCACTCAGAGCAGCTTTAGCAGGTCCCTGTAAGTTGGATTTATTAACCTTCGTACCCCCACACCCCAAGGGTGCAGAGGCTGCCCGAACTACCCCACAAGTGAGCCATGCACAGCCCAACAGTGTCACACTGCTGCTTTCGCCAAGCTTCCACCCATGCTGAACAAGGTCTTACAGGAACTCAGGGAAGGAGGAATGTGTGCACGGAGGTGATGCCACAGGAGGAACACAAGAAACCTCAAAATAAATGAATTTGGAAAATTTCCTATAGCAATATATCACCAAAGGTTTTCCTGCAAGAATGTATTAAATTCATGGTAAGAATATTAACCTTGTTCATATTAGAATTTCTTTCCACTACAAAAATAAATCAGGCAAAGATATTCTTAGTCTGAACACCATAAAAGTGACTTTATCCGGACTTATTTTTAAATGTATATTTAAAGGATGAGAACAGAATTCTTCTGCCAACAAAGACAAGTATTAACCCAAGAGAATCTATTTAGCTTCAGACTTCTTAACCAGACAAGATTTCACTCAAGTGTGTGCACGCTGTCCTTTACCCTGTTGCGAAAGGAACAAAAGAAGAGGAAATGACTAATCAAAGCAGCAGCACATTAATATATTTTGGTATGTGGAAAGGGAAAATTGTAGCTGGTATTTTTAACATTCCCAACAGGAGAATGCAGCGCCATACGTACACCAGCTGCCACAGAGGCTCAGCAGCTCCTAGGAGGGGAAAATAAAAGAGGAAAAAAAAGTGAAGTTGTGTCCCAACAAGGAGTTCTGTATTTTCCATTTCCCAGCATGAGCTCTGCTGGAATGAGAGCCTGGAAAGGAGGCATGGCTGGGGCCAGCAGCAATGCCTGAGTGATAACAGGTGCACTTTGCCTGAACTGTGGGGAAAACCCAGCCTGGCAAGGTGCTCTGGAGGGAAAAGGTGAGAGTTTCTTGGAGCACTGCCAGCAGCAAACACTCCTGTAAATCCCCTTGCCACCCTGCCCTGCTGGGTGCCCTCATCCACAGGCTGATAAGAGAGAGGGGAAGAGAAGTGTCTCTGTCTCCAGGGTGGCATCACAGCTCACCCACATGCCATCCATCCCACACCATCCCAAGCTTAATTCCCCCAAACTCCTGAAAGCTCTTCACTCCCTGCATGAGCAAAACACAGCACTTTACATCTTTCCTTGCAGTTATTTTGTCACTAAACCCACACAAGCCAAGCCACTGATGTCCCAGTTCAACTGGATTTAACAACTGCCTTTTAATCCCATGCTCCCCACCATGGGAAGTTCCTTGGGGCAGCCACGGTAACAGGCTCACTCAGAGCAACAGGGCAGGAGTCTGAAGGACTACTGTGATAAACCCAAAATTAGGGCTGCCAAACCCCTTCCTAAAAGGGATCAAAACCAATCAATCCAGCAGCAGCCCGGCACGGTCATTTGTGCAGTGGGATGGCACAGCACAAAAGCTTTGCTCACTCAGGAAGAGGAGCTGGACCACTGCCTGTCTGTCCGGCTCCAATTGTTCCCACACTTCATAATTAAGGGCTACAATTCACCCTTTTTCCAATGCCAAACCCCAAAAGGCTCGTAACAAAACCATGCTAAATACTAAATGCGAAGCCACTGCTGAACCAACTGTAATGGTTCAGATTCCCTCCCCTTGTTCCAACACTGTTGGATACAAGGAGACATAGAGAAACTAATATTTAATGTTCCTGCAGAGGGATTTGTGCTCAGCCACCCCGTAACACAGCCAGAAGCCTGAAGCTTAAGCAGGTCTTTACCCTGGTATCGCAAAATGACAACCCCGGTCATTCCAGCAACAAGATTTTCCCATTATTTCTGTTCAGTGTGCTGTTCCACACAGCTTTACAAAGAGGTTGGACCACTGACAAAAAAAAAGCTTCGTTAACCTCTCAGTGACTCGACAATCCTATTGTTGAATAGAATGGACAAAAGGAGAAGCCGGCAGCAGACGGATGCTCTCATCTATCTCAGTTCCTAGAGGAAAATGAAATTGAGCTGCGCGGGGAACAGGCTGCAAGTTAGAGGAGAGTTGTTAGCTGAGAGAGAAATCAAAACTTCAGTGATTGTGAATCATATCAGATCTAGATGCTTTCATGTGGTTTCTTCTACCTACCTGGAGTTTCAAGATATTATTTATTGCACACATTATGTCTAAGCAGTTGAGTGATTTCAGTTGTCTCTAAAGAGAAAAACGTGCGATTGCTGTATCAAAATTACTGTCAACGTGGCACAGACATAGCTAAATGACAGCATCAGAAAGCGGGAAGTGAAACAAGATTGCTGTACCCCAGCATCAGGCTGTGTCTTTGTAATTCTTCAGCTGGAAAGGGAGAGAAATCAACAGGGAAGATTTTTTCCCCTTGTCACCACACACACTGTAATAAAAAATGGGTGGAAAAAAGTATCCGTCAGTTAAACAACCAAAGCTCATCGAGTGATAATGAATTTTCAAATATGCCAAGAGTTTAAAACTCGAGGATATGCAGTTAGTTTCTCAAGCCCAGGATTTTAAAAGGGCAGCTTCAGTTTAGGCTGGATGATGGGGAACAGAGACTCAGCTTAGAGAAGTCAAAGTTCCTGTAAGTTAACAGAGGCATCATAAATGACATTATCACCAACATGCACAGCACAACGACCAAACTAGAATTTAGGGAGTACTGTGAGGCTGGAATTGCCTCCTCTTCAGCCTACACAGCCGGGTAAGCACTCCATCAGCAGGGTCTATTTTTACTTTTAATACTCTACACCACAGCCGTGGGTCAGAAAGACACAAAAACACTGAAAAATCCAAATAGCCAGGCTTGAGCAGGCATTACTGGCTACCCTCCCCTGCCCTGTGCAGGACCAGCTCTGCTGCCCTGAACTGCACCCAGGGAACAGGGCCGTGCCCAGCAGAGCGGCTTCCTCTGCTCCCACCTTGCAGGGAGGGGCTGCAGCCAGAGGACAATGCTGGCGTGGGAACAAATGGACAGCAATGGGCCACGGCTGCATTTTGGCTGCAAGTCGGGAAAACGCTCTCAATCCTCAATCCAGCAAGGTGCTCCGTGCTGTAATGGTCAATCTGCAGCCTCTGCACAGAGCAGGGGCACTGTATTTTATTTCACTCTTTTGCTGGTAGCAATCAATGAGTTTTAATCCATACTCGCATTAGGAGTGACACCTCCAAAGAGGGCTGGATTTTATTTCAACTGTGCTTTAAATTTAAAATCATTTGCCAGATTAAAGCATGGTTCACACTCTATTTACAAGCTCTCTGAACACAGGGAATGCTCAGAGGTACGCTCAGGACCGAATTTGGACCACAGAAGGTTCTGTTGGTGATGGGCTTCCTATAACACTGATATTTTGTCTTTCTGCTCCAGCAGAAATTTGCACCAGCTGAAGGTTGAATAAACTTCCATCACCAAAACTTCCACAGTAGATATGAGTTATTTTGACTGCTCTACAGCAAAGCTGTCTTTCAACAGTTATCCTAAAGCACGTTATCAGGCAGGCATAAAGACAGCACTCCTATATCCAAGCCAGATCCCTCATGCTGTAGAATATGGTGCTGTTAATACTCTTAGAAATAAAGTTTCAAAATGGTTTAAGAACAAAAGAGGCTTTAGAAGCAATCCCTGCAGCACTGGCACCATACAAGTTACACCAGTGCGTTTCAAAGTATAAACTGCATCATGAGCTGGAACTTCTAACTCTATTTAAAAGCACAACATGAAGTTTTAGAAATTGCTGCTGAACTGTGGTCATTTCCCTGCTGAGGCAGGTGAAGTGTTAAGCTCTTTCTCTGCTCTCCTTTGAGACACTGCACGTATCTCATTTATCAAGGGCAGCACTCGGAGCTCACCTCATCATCCAGCCAAAACACCTCCTGCACTACAACAAGAATTCCACTGGCTACAGCTCCACAGAGATGCCACCCTTTCAGCTTCCATGCCAAGGAGATGTGCTCCTGAACAGCAGCACCACACATTCCTCCCCACAAGGCTGCTTTTCACCTTGTTAACCTCCCTGTGCTTCACTGACCGCTCTGCTGAAGGCACTCACAGCTGAAGAAACGACACACAGCTGGTGTCATCTCGTGGTGTCATCACCCGGATCCTTTAGGCTCTGGCAGCAGCTTCAGAAGGTCACATGTTCTCAGGAATCAGTGCAGTGTTTCAGCAGACCCCAAGGCAATATTTGCATCTTAAAACATCCAGAGTAGAGGACAAGACTCCCCTGCAGCAGCCCAGAAAAGGCTCCAGCTCCTCCACAGACTTGCTTAGCACTTGAATCACACCTGGGCCACATGGTGAAGGAGCTTTCTTTTAGCACCTTCCTCATGTAGCTGTTGATGCCCCAGGTGAGTGATGCTGAGGGTTGCTAATGTTCCTCTGAGCAGCAGCAGCCCAGGGGATGCTGCAACACTCCTTACTGGTCCCAGTTCCACAGTCCAGTTCACTGCATAACCCCACACACAGTGCAATTTTGAGAGCTAGGCAATACCACACAAGAACGCAGCAAAAAATGTGTTGAAAGCACATCTCTAAAGGTTTCCTGGTTCTTTCACCTCGTGATCATAAGGATCAAGATTGTACAAGTTTCCTAAAGGAACTCTAAACAGTGAAATGCATATTTGAAGAGTTTTGAGTTCAAGTCAAGAATCCTACACCCCAGAGTTCACCCCCCAAAGCAGCCTCCTAACACAAGCACACACACCCACCCCACCACACTCAGCACTGAACTCAAGAACAGGCCAGGTTGTTAAAAAGGCCTAAAAATGCTCAGCAACAGAAATGCAGAGTAATTGAGGTCATTTCTCTCACGCTTCTCTGCGTTCTCACTCCCTGTGCTTTGCTGTCCCACAATCTGCTCCTCCTTCGGCGTGCAAGAACTGAACAAACACTTCACTGCAAGGACACAGATCAAAACTTATTTGCCTTCAACTTAAGTTACATCTCAAACTATTACTCCAGTAGCCTGTAATGCCAAGCAGGGATGAAAAAAATCAACTTAGAAACAGGTATACCAGACCTGAAGCCAAAAAATTCTTCTTTTGGCACACAAATAGCATTGGAGATGGAGGGTAGGGGGGCCGAAACAGGCAGGATTGTAATGGAAACATCTGATCAAGAATTTTCACAAGCCTTTAGAACTTCTGAAACCCAACCCCTTCGCCAGCACTTCTCACATGCCCCAGATTGCAGACCATATTATGCAAGTTCTAATCGTGCCTCCACAGCCCTCCCTTCCACCCACGGGTTCTGCACCTCAGCAAATCCCTGTGTGGAAGGACACTGAGGCAGAGAAGAACCCTCCCACACCTGGCCTGGGGTGCTGCCACCTGTGCAGAGAAAGCCTGGCCTTCCTGGGCATCTTGAAGCAGGCTCTAACTCCTTCAAAGCTGCTTTAAAAACCCTCTGCTTTTACATACACACACCAAGCTGTAAAAAGGTTCACTAAATTTAGCATGTAACCCAATCCTAGTGGTAGTGTACCACAGGCTGAAGACATGGAAGTGACCTTAGGTGAAGGTAACAAGGAAAAACTGT
This sequence comes from Orthonyx spaldingii, assembly GCA_013397795.1. NCBI lineage: Eukaryota > Metazoa > Chordata > Aves > Passeriformes > Orthonychidae > Orthonyx > Orthonyx spaldingii. The sequence goes on along the minus strand of VZTJ01001561.1, from coordinate 31,540 downwards.
CAGTACTCCCATTGAGCTGCCGTGGGAAAGCCCAGAGAACCCAATAAAATTCTAACAAAACTTCCATAAATCCTCTGTGCAGCTTGGTGGTTTCCAAGGCTTTGAGATGCCACCTCTGCCTCCCTTCTGCACAATGCTGCTCACTGTCCATGCTGGGACAGGGTTGGGAGGAACCTTCTCAGCACACTTCAAGGCAAACAATTCTCCATGAGCTTGGAGAAGTGAAGCTTGATGGAGCTCCACCACCACTGCTGTAAACACAAAACCAGGCAGCATGAAGAGAAAAAGCAGCACAATCCTTTGTCCTTCCATCACAGTGCTGCCAACAGGTGCTAAACCAAGCAAAGGTCAGTAGGTGTGACAGGAGATACAGCACTGACCTGTAAACTCAATTTTCTACCAGTTCCCAGCACCACACCCCCTGAGAACTGCAGACACCGCCTGCTCCAAGGACAGGACACACTGAGTCTCCCCAGAGAACAGCAAGTTAAAGGAGGCAAAAGAGTTCCCACCTAGTCCTGGGGGAAAGGGCCCTTCCTGGCACAGCACCCTAAACTCCAGTCACTTCCCAGACATGAAAATGCCCTGTGAAAGCTCCAGTGGCTCTGAGCTGCTGTAGCCATGGTGATGCTCTCAGGTACACCTGGAGATGAAGCAGAGAAGAGCAGCAGAGATGCTGCAATTGGTTTCACAGACCTGTTTTTAGGTCCTCACACAGTGTTAAAGGCAATACCTACGTGAAAGCCAAGCTGGGATGTCCACTTGCAACATTAAGTGTTGACTTAGAGGGCAAAGCAGCACTAAACACCAAGGCAGCCTTGCAAACCAGTTTGGGAGGCAAGAAGCAACATCACTTTCTGGGGCCAGGCTTGGCCTCCCACCCACACAACAGAGGAGACCCTGAAAGGAAGGAGCACATGGGAATGGTCCTGGTTACTGCAGGAAAGCAGATTCGTGTCATATCACAGAATGGATTGGGTTGGAAGGGACCTCAAAGACCATCACATTCCAACCCCCTGCCATGGAGCAACTATGCCAGGTTGCTCCAACCCTGTTCAACCTGGCCTTGAACACTTCCAGGGATCCAGGGGCAGCCACAGCTTTTCTGGGAAACCTGTGCCAGGGCCTCCCCACCCTCATAGGGAAGAATTCCTTCCTAAAATCTAATCTAAATCTCTTAAGTTGAAATCCATTTCCCCTTGTCCTGTCACTGTCTGACAGTGCAGCTCACCTACCAGCTGACTGCCAGGGGTTCAGGTCACAGATGGGACTAAGAGAAAGGCACCACCAGCTGCTCTGCTGGTGACCTCCTGGCATCTTCACCTGCAGGTACTTGGCCTCTGCTTTCCCTTCTGTAAAACGGGCAGGTAAGTGCCATGCCAGAGCCTGGCAGCAGCACAGGGCAGGTGCCTGATGGAGAAACATCCATGTGAGCCAAATGCAAGACATCAGCTTCAACACTCCTGCCACCCAGCACTTCCCACCCAAGGCTTGGGAAGCATTCACTTCCTCCAATAAATTGGACTTTTTAATCTGTTGTCATCAAGTGTAGACTTCCCAACTTAAAACCCCACAGCAAATAGGCTGGGAAAGAAAAGTACTCATGGCCAGTGGTCAGATCAAACCAGTACTAATGAAATTAGGAGCTGACTGATATTATAGGCTCTCTTGTGAGTCAGTCACGATCCAGTCCAATCCTGACGAGCTCCCTGAAGAGTTGCACCTTGTGCAATAGCTTAGTCATCATCTTCCTTGACAGCCACGCACTTACAAATAGATTATGAGTCCACTCACATTTTCCCATGAAAATTTTCCCCTCTGCCCTACTACAAGCAGGACGGAGCAGAGTGGTGCCAGCCTAGGAGTGGGCAGCTTGTCCCTCACAGGGGAGGAGATAAAGCTTTTATCTCCCAGACTCAACAACTTCCTTCCTGTGTGGTAGCAGGAGGACAAAAGACACCTTTTCACACCACAGACAGGAACGAGATGTACTAAAATTTGTCACAACCCTGAAATAAAATACCCTGCTTACCGTTTTCAGTCCATACGGGAGAGTGTAAAACAGAATTAAGCCAGCATTTTTCTACAAGAAACTTGCAGGGTGGGATTTGGAAGCAAAAGAGTAAGGAGCCCAAAATAACTCGGATTGAGTTTATACTGCTCTGGCAGCTAAGCAAAAGTTGATAACTCTGGACTGAGGTACTTCCCCTCTGCAGGATGAGAGCTGGATTGTTTCTGGAAGCACCATGAATCACAGGCATAAATATACCAGGCTTTAAGAGCCTTTGACACCCACGTAATTCTGAACTCCTGCTTGATTTTCCCTGGGTCATTCAACACATGCTCAGCGAGCTGGACACCAGACAGGCAGGCTGAGAAGGTCAGCTATTCAATTGATAGGTGTAATCCCAAAACCTGAACTTGTGTTTTGCTGGATAACATCAACACACCTCTTCCGAGAGACAAAGAGCTTTTCCTGATGCTCCATTAGTCATTCAGCTGCAACTTGAAGGAAAACAGGAGTTTTGCTCTACTTCCTCAACTTCACAGCATAAAAGGGCTTAAAGATGCTTCCTGTAGCAGGAGAGCTGTGCTGCAGTGGCTCCAGCAGAGCAGTGATTTGCAGGATTGCCTGGCTGAGAGCAGATCCAGGCAGCGGGATCAGCCAGAAGAAAGGGTGTCCAATGGAAAAGAAAAAAAAAAACCTGCAAGAAGAGCTGTTCCCCACATTTTACTACCACTGAAAATCCTGCACACCCGAGAGCAACTGCAGCAAAGAGCTGTTAATGCAAGCAGAGGACAACACTATTTATAATAGGGATTATTAGTGCAAGAAAATGAGGAGCTTGTCCACATGACTGATTTACAGACACTTTCTCAGAGTGATAATGCAGCCCCAATGATGTAGAAGCAAAGATGAGCTTTCATTTGAAAAAAAAAAAAAAAATCTATTCCTCTAAATAAATCTTCATGGGACGAAAAGGGGAAGAAACTACTTTTACTTCTCTTCAGTAACAGCAAATTAGAGCTGTGGATTTTGGTAAGCAGGGTGGCCACAAAGCACTAACAAAAATAGAGAACATTGCAGAAAAGGAGGAGAGCTGCAGAGAAGCAACTCTCTTGATTACCCCACAAACCTTACAGCTCTTGTCCCTCTCCTCTCCCTCCCACCCCACACTCACTGCACAGCAAAACTCAATGCTTGAAGCACCCAAACTACTTCTTTGCATCATATAGTGGCAAGGAGATAATGTTCTTTATTTGTGTTAGTCAGAGATTGTCTCCAGAGTTTTCATGTGCACACACGTAACAGACACCATTCCTCTTTTTCCCTGTTTTCTACAGTATCTAAGAGACTTAAAAAAACCCCCCTCACCTCTAGTTAAATTGGAAGCATTAAAAAGGATCATGAGATTTGCATTCTTTAGCACCTCAGATTATTAGAGTTTCCACTGCCATGACTTCCCCTCCCAACTCCCCACCAAGCTTCAATTAAAGAATCCTCGTGTTTGAGTGGACTTTGGTATTTCTTGTACCTAGACACTGGAGCATCCAGGCCAACAAGATGGCAAGGCAGAGGAATTTATGCATTCCCTGGAGATCTCTGTTTAATTTTGCTGTATGAAGAGATCCTGCACCAAAAGCCTGCCCTCTGCCCAGGACCTATAATTAGGGACTGAGCTGACCCAACAGTGCCCCTGTAAGCTCATTTATCGAGATTCACTTATTCATTCTAATATAATCTAATTAGATGCAGCAGTCCTGTACACAGGCATGGCAGTGACCAGGAAAGGATGAGCTCAAGCACAGGGAACCCAGCCCAGGTGCCACTTAGTTCTCACATAGAGGGGAAAAAAACCCCTTGCAGAGGAATGGCAGGAATTGCAGATGCCTGGGCACTGTCTCAGAGCAGCACCTGCATCCACTCTGCTGCTTCCCTGCACCAGGTAAATAACAATTCCTCAACTGGAAGCAGCAGCAGAGTCCAGATCAATGTATGGTGCTTATCAATGCCAGGGCTGCTGCTCCTGCTCTGAAATCACTGGAAATGG
>VZTJ01001561.1:14170-24209 GCA_013397795.1 Orthonyx spaldingii | reverse complement strand
GGGAGCGGCCGGTGGCTGCGCGGCGCGGGCGGCAGGAAGGGGAGGAGGCGGCCCCGCACGTCCGCCGCGCCTGCGGCCGCCCCCCCGCGCGTTAAAGGCACCGGCACCGCCCCGGCCCGGAGCCCCCGGCACCGCCCGGCCCTGCCCGGCACCGAGCCCGGCCGCGGGGTGCCTCAGGAGCGGGGAGCGCCCGCCCGGCTTCGCCGCGTGTGTGAGTGCATCCCCCGGAGCCCGCCCGTGCGCTGGGGGATCGCCCCCCGCGATCCCCCGCCTGGTCCTGAGGNTCACCCACCCAGGCTTCCCCCACGCGGGGATCCCAAGGATCACCCACCCAGGCTTCCCCCACGCGGGGATCCCAGGGATCACCCACCCAGGCTTCCCCCACGCGGGGATCCCAAGGATCACCCACCCAGACATCTCCCACGCCGGGATCCCAGGGATCACCCACTCAGACTCCCCCTACGTGGGGATCCCCGGGGATCACACACCCAGACATCTCCCACGCAGGAATCCCAGGGATCACCCACCCAGACTCCCCCCACGCGGGGATCCCACCACCCCCAAGCTCCCCCAAGCAGCAATCCCTCACCTATTCCTGAGGATCACACACCTCGATTTCCACCACCAGGAGATCCCGAGGGATCTCCCCACCCGTGGACAGGGATCAGCCACCCAGACCTCCCGCACACAGGGATCCTCCCACCCAGGTTTCCCACACTTAGGGAACACGGGTGCATCCACCTAAACCCCACCCAAGCGTGGGAATCACCTCCTGCACGCAGGGATCTCCTCACGCATGTGTGGGGACCATTCTCGCCAGACCTGCCCGATGCAGGGATCCCACTGCCCAGACCCACCAGGCACAGGCATGGCCCATGCAGATCCCCCACCCTCCTTTTTAGCCCCCCAATTCCAGCCGGTTCCCACCATATCCCTCTCCCAGAGCTGGCAGGTTTGGGGATCCCAGGGGCCCAAGGCAAGCAGGCAGAGCACACCCCAAGGCCTCCTCCACAACACGAAGGAGACCAGACACCTCCTCATGAGCAGGAATAGAGCTTGTCCTTCAATTTCCCTTAAATGCCTTAAAACTGCCTGGCAGCCCTGCCTGCAGCACAGACATACCAGGGGCTCACTGAGTGACATCCCAGCAGTCTGGAGCCTGTGGGGAGGGAGATTAACTGGATTTTTTCAGCTCTGACTTCTCAGAGCCCCGAGTTCTTCTTCCCTCTGACGTGGATCCCTCCCAAAATGCTCACAGGGCAGATTGCCTTCTCCTGCCTGAGCTCGGCAGCTGACCACGGATCTGTGGGTACCCACGGGGATGGAAACTGATGCTCTGTCAGTTACTTGGGGACAGCGAAACAGCCCAAGAAGCCACCGAGGGCACCCGTCCAGCTCCATCGCTGGGGGACTGACATTAACTCTCAGCTTCCTGGAATCCCAAACGTTTTGGGGAAACACAAGAAAATGCAGGTTTTTTGGCTCAGCAGGACAGCTGAGCCAGCGGTGGCTGCGGGGAAGTTCTGATCCTGGTCAGGTATCCACAGGGGATGGTGGCAGCCGGCAAAAGGGAGCTGCATCACCCCAGGGCTTTGCACGCACCCTCCCATCATTTCTTCAGACCTCTGGCAATGATGAGCCTGGTTTGACTTCCAGGCCCTGTTGCTCAGAGCAAGCCATTTGTTTATTTGTCCCAAAGCACCTTTGAGAAATCAACCGCTCCGCAGCACTCGGTATCAAAGGAGGATTTGCATGGAGCTGCGGGCAGAGCTCACCATTCCTCTCTTGGCCAGCCATGCGTGTCACAGCCGCAGACTGCCCGCATTCCCAAACTATCCCGAGCAAACAAAGGCAGTAGCATGAGGCGGATGCTGATGGAAGCTGTGCCTTTGCATGGGAGGTGAAGTGGGCCCGGAGGTGAGGCCTGGCCAGCGGGGTGGCCACGGGGGTGTGGAGGCGGCCGGACACTTGGAATGTGTGACCGGCCATCAGCTGGCCAGGCAGCGTTTTGCTGCTTCATCCCGGAGCTTCCCTGGCTCAGCACATCCCAGCCGGTCACTCCACTCCTGCAGGAGAGCTGCTGAGAGCAGCACATGACCCAGCCAAAAGCAGCATCCCCACCCTGCGCCTCCGAGGTGAAAATTTAAGGCCAAATCTTCCTAATATTAACCATTCCAGGAGTGGTTGTGGCAGGGCTCGGCAGCAGCGGATTCTGCAGAGGTTTAATTGCTTTTTGTCCACAGCAGAGTTTTCCAGCTGGCATCAGAAGCAAATCCCTGCTTCCCAGGAATGGGAACAGATTTGCTGCCTCACAGACAGTGGGTGGGGGTCCTGCCAACAGAAAGAAAAACACCGGAGCCACGAGCCTGGGAAGGGCATTGGAGGGACGGGGAGCTGCAGTGGAAGAGCAGAGAGTGCAAATCCAGCTGCTGCAGCTACAGAAGGGACAGGCACCAATCTCTGCACTTTGTGACACTGACAGGACCCAAGGGAACAGCTGGAGCTGAGTCAGGGGAGTCTTAGGTTGGATATCAGGGAAAAGTCCTTCCCCCAGAGGGTGCTGGGCACTGCCCAGGCTCCCCAGGGAATGGTCACATTCCCAAGGCTGCCAGAGCTCCAGGGGTGTTTGGACACCGCTCTCAGGGGATGCACAGGGTGGGATTGTTGGGGGGTCTGTGCAGGGACAGGAGTCAGACTCATAATCCTTGTAGGTCCCTTCCAACTCAGGATATTCTACAATTCTACAAGGATATTCTATGACTCGGAACTTTCTCCTCTTTCTCCTTTCCTTACTGGGTGGTCAGGGCTCTGAAGGGTTTCAGCTGAGAATATTCCCCTTCTACCAGCTCAGAAATCCCTGGTCCTTCACACCTTAAGGATCTGCCACAACACCACAGCACAAAGGACATGAAAATGCTTTTAAATCCCATGTCAGATACCGTTACCCAAAACATGAGGCAATAAACCATCTCGATTGTGTGGATTGGGAAACCTGGTGGAAAACCTCACTGGAGAGCCACCACTGTGCCAAGCAGCCAGGCAGGCTAATGGTGCTGAATGTCCTGACTGCAGGGAGGAAATAATGCAAACAGCCGCTGAAATCCCACTCACATTAGGCAGCCACTCATGGGGAAAAGGAAAAGGTTTTAAAATGCCGCAGGAGCCCCAAGTCATTAGTTCTGTCAGGAATTTTGCTTTCTCAGATCACAGGGAAAAAGCCTTCAGATCTGTGGATTCAGAGGAAGCCCGAGAGAAAGGCAAGCTATGCACTGAGCAGGGCTGTGAGTCGTGGGGGCCGATAATTGTTAATTTAGCATTTTATATAAGAATGTGAGAGATCTTTATCAATGCCAGAAACAAACGCCCTGCGTGTTTCAACACCTCACTGAATCCAGCTAGGAAAAAAAAAAAGACCAAATGCTGGATTTTTTTCTCTCTCTACCTCTTTATTTGCATGACATTTTTTTATATGATTTATAAGCACAAATCCCTACAATTAACAGGAAGTGGAAATTAATAGATTATATGCACACGTGCCAAAAAAATTTCAACTGCTGCTAAAAAAGGTCACCAAAATGACTACAATTTTCTTCTCAGAGTAGTCAGCTAGCAGTAAGTCCATTGTGGAAACTTGAGCTACATGGAAAAAGACGTTTGATCCAATTCAACTGTAAGGGAATAAAAATAAATCTGTCCTAAGCAGCATCTGTCAGCAGAAATGACACTGGAAACTCTTGCAAGAAGAGTAAAAGCGCATAATAAAAAACAACAATCTAAACCATGACATTGTATGTGTGCAGGATGAAAATCCATCAGGCTACTAACAGTCTCCACATAATCCCCATGCTATCACAATGTAGATATGCTTGTAATTAAATTGAGATGGCCACATTTTGTACTGCTGGAAATCCACCTAATTAAGTGAATTGTTAGAAACCGTTTCAGAGCTCACTGGAAAAAAAATTTTTATAAACTACATTCACCTTCCATTTCTGGATTTCATCCTTGTAACAGAGCACTGAAAAGCCCAAAATTGGTTTTAAAACTGTACTGTTCAATTTTATCACATTCAAAATATGACCAACTATGAGCAGCACAATTAGAGACATCCAGACAGCTCAGTGGCCATCTCAGTGACTGACAACTTCAGAGTGATCACACTGAAATCATTATTTCTGCCAGTTTCCCTTGAGGCTCTTCAGTCCCCACCTGCCAGCACAGCCCTGACACCAGTCACTCCCAGTTCTCATATTTGCAAAATAAAATGGAAATCACAACGGGGAAAATCCCTCTCCTGCCCTCCCCAGGCTGCTGTTCCTGTACCAGACACCCAAGCCACACTTGTCCACTCCCAAAATGCTGTGGTTTATACCCAACTGAGCAGCAGGAATTGCTGCTGATGCTGTAAGTGCTGCATCCCACTCTGCATCCCAACTGCACAGCTCCTGGTCATGCCACAGCCTCCCTAAATCCCCCAGGACACAGCCCTCCCAACTGTCCTGTGTGCTCACACATGCCAGCAGAGCAAAACAAGCACCTAAATCCCTGCAAGACCAGGGCCTGCCGTCACTCTGAATAATCCCTACTCATTTTCAAGTCAATTATTATCCCTACACCTGCATCGCATGGTTTTAATTATCTTTTTTTTTTTTCGAAAAAAAGTTTGATTTTGACCAAAAAAGCAACAGCTTTAGCTGGAAGCACTCACTGTAGAGGAAAGCCTATTTGCTGTGACTTCAGCAGGTCATCAGGTCTGGGCCACAGAGGTGGAATTTAATTTCTAATCTGGAGATCTCAAGGCTTTGGTATCAGATAGAGCTAAAGGGATCACAGGGAAGCTGGACAGAAAAGCAGCTTTCCGAGCAGCACAATAATAACTGTGCTTTGAATTCCCATGAGAGTGCTATTTCAAAGCAAATTCCAAATTTTCTTCTTCTTTCTTGGTAGCATCCTAGCAGAAGATGATTTTTCAAGAGTGGATGGTTATTGTTAAGTAAAGCAAATGCAGAAATCCCAGAGAAAACACCTTGTCTCCTGTAAGACACTCCCTGTGTGGTAGAACAATGACAGTTCAAATCCTTTTCTCTCATTCATCATTCACAGCACCTGCTTGTTATTTATACTGTTCTACATTAGTCTAGGCCAGGTTTTAAATTAATACTCTTTAATCAATACCTATGGAATAAAGATCTTTTCCTTTGCAACACCACCACAAGGTCCCTCTTCAGCACAGGCCTGTCGTTCACCTGGATGGACAGCAAACAGAGTATGCAGTGAGAGACTGGGGGAAAAAAGAAATGGAGAGTCAGACAGACCTCGTGCTCCAAGGGCTCTCTCAGCCTGAGGATCAGGTATCCCATGGCTGGAGCAGCCTGCAAGGCTGGCTCAGCATGTTTTCCTCCTGCAGCCAGGGAAGGACATTGATGGAGCTCTGCGAGGCGTCACGGGAACGGCGTGTGTCAGGCTGTGACAAACTTCTCAGGAAACGTGCAGCAAACACCCTGGTAGCCTGTCTGGATAAATCAAAGAGCACAGGAGTCACCCCAGCTGCTCTTGCCACCACAGAGCAGGTGAATATGAAAGTATTTTGTCTGCAGCTACACAAGGGATGCGTCCGCCTGCCCGGTGCAATGAGTGTCACACCAAGGGGAGCTCTGTGCTCCGGTCCCCACTTTGCCATCCCTGGTGGTGACACACACCTGTGTCCCAAGGGTGGCTGGAGACTTGGGTCTGAGGAGACATCCTGTTCTCTGGTGCCCCAGGAGATCCAGCAATTCCCAGCGATGTCACAAACTCACCGTGCATCCCTCAGCAAGCTTCTGTTCTAGCTCACACCTAAAATGAGCAAACATCCTTCACTTATATATCCCATTTTTTTATATAGTAACAAGCCTCTCCCTAGTGAACCCACAGCTGTGCACATTGTGTCTAGACTTGGAAGGTATCTCAGGGTTTCTATCATACTGTTTGTAAGGCTTGAGGGACAGAAAGGGTTAAGAACCAACTCAGATTCTCTAGGGAAAACAGAAAGGCACCAGAAAAGCCAATTCAACTGATTTTACCCAAAAGGACAAAAGAAGGTTTAGCAGGTCCTTTATAAAATGTCAGAGAGAAAAGCTTTATTTTCCCACAGGCAGAAACATACCCATTAACAAATTAGGTGAAAGCCGAGTGAGATGTAAGAGGTCTGAAACAGCTGCATTCCTCAACGCCTTTAAACTGCCTGTCTTCACACACTTCATTTATTTTGGACAGCAGCACTGCCCATGCCACTTTGGGAGCAAAGGAGGCTGTAAAAATACCTGGGGATGAACGTATTTTTAATGTTAATGAGCAAATCTTAATTGATCTGAGCAACGCTATTTGGGTTTTAGAAAATAACCAGCTCGGGATCCTCCCAAACACATGCCCGTCTGGGTTCCTCGTTTTCCCTCAAAGCATTGCTGAGCAAACCTTCACAACTCTGAGTGGAAACAGAGCTCAGGGGGGCTACTCTTGTATTTATGAGTTGGGTAAATGCCCATTGAAGGGAGGCCAAAGCAATCACAGCATTTAATTATTCCTGACAAGTCATTGGGAAAAAAAAGAGGAAAAAAATAACACTTTTGTAATGAAGGGCACTGTGACAAGTGAGCTTCCTCCACAGCCTGCAGACATCAAAAATATATCAAAATATTCCCTATAGGATGTTGGATAGTACTCGGAAAATTAACTCATATTCCACTTCCAGAGACTGACCATAAAAGCCAAATGCCATAATATGTTCAAGGGAAACTGCAAAGACAGCAAGGAGGAGGGAGGGAGAACCAAATGGAGGGATGAAGCTGTAACAACAGGGATCTCAGGCTGGGTTCCTGCTTGGCTGGGATGAGCATGGAAATGAGATGAAATGCAGGAGCATGAGACAGCAGAGCTGGGCACAGACTCCTCCATCGCAGCTAAACCAAGAGCATTTATCAGCAGACCACGGCTGAAGGGCTGGAGTGACAGAAACAGGACGGTGTTAACAGTTAATTAGGTGTGTTAAAAGCACAGAACCATCAAGGCAAGGGGAATGGAGCTTCTGCTGACATCTGGCAGCGTTTTGGGGAAGCTTAGTTTCTCCTGAGGTCCTCGTTGATTCGGGAGGAGTGATTTGCTGACGTTAATTGGAGGAAGAGGTAATGAGAACTGACTAATCACCGAGCTGTGTGCCCTGCAGACTCATTCTGGTGTCAGTCATTACATCTTGCTGATCACTCAGACAAAACTCAGTTTCAGGGGGAATTCAGTGAGTGGTCAGCACCCTTCCTTGACTCATTGTATTTGCATTTAGTTGTACAATAAGCTGATAAAAACTGTGGTGGTGTCACAGCTCAGCTGACACAGCAGTGAAGGCATCACAGTACGTGCTCTAATTCCTGGAGAGCTTGCACTGAAGGTCTGGACATGCTAATGTCACTGCTCGTGTCTTCAATGTGACTGTGACCCCTGCAAACTGAATTAACAGAGCTCTGCCAGCACCTGCTGCGTGCACACCTCTCCTTTTCTGTGCAAACACTCAGGGCTGCTAGTACTATATTGTTTTTCCAGATAAGGCTTAAAGGATCAGTATTTAATTGCAGCAGTGAGTTCAAGGTGTGAGACACGGTGTTTGCGTTAGAGAGATTTGTCACAAAACTTGGAGGGAAAGAGCAGCACGCGGATGATCCATCACACACTCACCTCATTTAAATGCAATTCAATTTAGCCAGACCCTTTGGCACAAAAGTGGGAAAGATGACTTAACAAAAAGCACGGAAGAATACTCCTGACCCCAGGTGTCAGATGGATTTGTGTGTGACATTCACGGAGGAGCTGTCCAAGAAAGCCTGCAGCCACTCATTGCTAGGCTGCAAGTAAGGTGGCAGCCAATGTTTAAAACCCTCCTCATCCCATTCCCCCCTTTTCTGGCCACAATTTTAAATGCAACATAGAATGAAAAATAAAAATAAGTTGCTGTGCTCTGCCCCACACGAGGATGGGCTAGGACAAGTGGATTTCTATGCAAACAACACACAGAATGCCTTCCTTTAATCAGTTTGCTGCCTGACACAGATAGGAAAATTAAATGAAGTTAACTGTACAGTTTTCAAGTCACCATTCAGCCTTGAAGTTGAGACAGATGACTTTTACTTACAGTGCTTCTTCCTCTGGCATTCAGTAGAGGATTTGGCAATCCTCTCTGGGTCTGGTTCTCAGCAATTCTCTGACATGGGAGCAGTTAGAGTCTCCATTGCACATAATAGAGCTGTAGAAGCCAGAAAAAAATGGCTCTTTTCTAGTCAGTTTAGCCCTTTCCCATCTGACAGAAGTGATTTTCTTTCCTTATCCAGTAGCCAACACACCCTGGTCTCTGCCAGTGAGCATGGCAGGCACATGCATTAGCATACAAATGCTCAGAGTCCACTAATGTTTGCAAAAAGCACCAAATTCCCCCATTACTGCCCTTTTCAGGGAACAAGAGAGCTCCAGTTTAACCAGGGTTGCATCACCTGATACAGGGAGGGGCACACAGCACTAGGGGGTAAATGGGAAGCTACAGCCCTTCCCATTACCTGGTAAACCTGGAAAACTAAACTGGATTCTGGCTCAAATTCCAATCATTGTAACCTCACTTCTCCCAGAGGGTTACTCCTGATTTACCCAGGACAAGTTAGAACCAGATACCAACTCTAACTGACCTGATTCTGTTCATGTTTACACGAGCACAACCTAATGACGACGCTGAATAATTCACAATTAAAAGTCAAATTACTCACTATTACTCGGTGAGTAGCCATGGCAACTTTTTTCCTTCCCTGGCAATAAATCCAGTATCTGCTGATTGATCAGGTCTAGAATGCAGTATTATGGGACAGATAAGTATGACAGTGATGGTCACACTTGTCAGACCAAAGGCACTCCAGTATTTCTTTCTGAGTTGCCTTTTGGGCTGCAGGCATTTCTTGAGCGCTTTTCCAGCTCCATGGAGACCCTTTGCTCCCACTGATCCACTGCAGCTCACCTGCTCCTCTCCCTGACCCCTTTTGGGGTCCCCCTCGGAACCTCAGTCTATTTACATCCCTGACAAGATGGGAATCAAGGCACAAGGACCAAAACAAGGCTAAACCACACAGAAGGAACAACCTTCACAACAAGACTTGGATTCTGCTCTTGACAGAGGAGTGCTGGCTCCTGGAGTAATTAGAAAGTGCTGAATTTGAAGACATCTTGTGCATGATATATTGGTTTTTCCCCTTGGAACACAGTCCTGCTCTCAGTTGCTCTCTACGTGCTCCAAAGGCAGAGCTTTAACACTGCAGGCAGCCAGGGCACCGGGAGATGGAAGCTACACCTGAGGCAAGCTGCACTCTTGTGAGACAATTACAGCTATAAAGGTTTAGCATAAAGCTCAGGAGGGCAGAAAGCAAAACACTGTCAGTCACAAGCTTTTAATTCTGAAACTGGCTCCTAAAAAAGATAAGATAAAGCCAAACCAGATTAACCATCTTCAAAGGAAGCAGCAAGGCATTCAGGGCATGCTGGACTAGAAGGCAGCTGTGCAGAGCACTGATGAATTAAACAGGTAGAGCTTCCTTACTGATTTGCTCCTTGTCCCTTCCAGGTTTTTGGAAGTCTCCTGTGATTAGTCCCATCCCCTAACGAGATTACAGCTTCCAGGTGCTGCAGCAGTGTCTGCCACAGGAACGTTTAAGAGGCTGATCCAGGCGTGCTGGCAGGAGCTCTGTGGAACAGTCTCCCCCAATTAGTTATCCAAGGAAGAGTGATACTCAGTGACTCTTACAAAGAATACACAAAGCACTTATTGTTGCGCTAATCATCAACTTTCTAAGTAAAATTAACCAATTTGCTAATTAAGACTCATGACAATTCATCATTACAGTAACTCTGCACTGCAGTGATTCATCACTGGCTCCTCTCAGGGATGTGGGGAAGGGCTGCCTCCAGCGGCTCCTTCCCTGCTCCAGCAGTCCTGCCACGAGTCACTCGGGCCGGGATCTGGATGGCTGCCGCTTTC
>VZTJ01001561.1:0-14119 GCA_013397795.1 Orthonyx spaldingii | reverse complement strand
GAGGGGGGGGGCAGAAGGGAGAGGGAAAAAAATAGGGGAGGGGGAAAAAAGAGGGTGGGTGGAACCCCAGGCAGTTTGAGAGAGAAATAATCCTTTTTTAAGTTGGGATGGGAAAAACAGCTGCCTTTTCTAACATTATTTGACTTGGATGATCAGAAATTAAGCAGGTAGGTCTCATGAGCTCTAAGTGGTACATTTTTAATTAATGTCTGTCCAGCCCATGACAGGGATCCGTCTCCTGCTGAAGAAGGAAAGAAGAACAGCCCCTAGCAGCAGAGAGGGAATGATGCCTCTCATGACTAACAAGGAGAGACAGAAACTGAGAGACTGAGGGGAGAACCCCAGGGATTCAGTGCCTCCTGCTCTCTGGACCTCCCACCACCTGGGCCTTCATTCCCTGGGGCTCCCATCACTGCACACCCCCCTCATGGAGCCTCCCCCACACTGGGCACCACGAGCAGATGCCCAGCTTGGAAGAGGAGGCTGCAAGCACAGAGTCCTCCCAAGGCACAGCCATACCTGCCCTCCCCTGGGCAGCATCCAGAAGACCCTTCCCCTACAGCAAAGCAACCCTGAAAACTTGAATTGCACACACAGGGGGACTCCTGGATCCTCAGATGATCTCTCAGCTTTCTCCATATCTTCCCTTCTTCAGATGGGTAAACTATCTTTCACCCATTTAACCTGAGACACCAAACTCCATGACTCACCCAAAATCTCAGCACTTCCCGGTGCCCCTGCCATTTGTCCATGTTCAAGGCAAGAAACAATACCAATATCAACAAATTTGTATTTTATGTAGCCTCACTCCCTTGAACACCATAAGTTGACCTTCTCTATCTCAGGTCCCCAAAATGCAGATAAATCAGTTCCCAGGGGCTGCAGGATGAACATGTCTCCTCTCCAGGGGGTTCTGCAATGAAAGATGAATTAATTAGCTGAGGAAACTCACGGCTCTAAAGCTGCAATGCTACAGGCAGGGCCACACCAGGGAAGCCGCAGGAGCACTACAGTATTCCAGCTTCCCAACTTCAGCACAGCAGGAGTGTCACACACTGGGGGAACACCAACCTCCTGGCCCTGCGAGATGTCACTGCAAGGGCAAAATTCAGCACAATCCCTGTGCTCCATTCAGTGATTTCTGTGGGCAGTGCAGGCCCACACTGTCAGGAAGCAGCTGTGAGGGCTGGGCCTGTCACTGCTGGTGGGAACCCTTGGTACCCGGTCCTGTTGTACCCACAAAAACAGCTGGGACCGCAGAGCCCTCTGCAAGCACCCCAACCACCTGCCAGCCATGAATGGGACATTTTAGATTCAACCATCCTGAGCTGACCCAAGCTAGCTCCACCAGCCTCCCTAATTCCAGGTACAACCTCTCCGAGTCTTCTCCTTGCTTTGCTGCCTGATTTGCCTCCTGGGTGCTCCACCACAGGCTGTGTGATGTAAATCAACCTGCTTGAGGCTGGATTTTTCTGGGGCTGGGAGGATTTGGCACCTATAAATTGTAAGCTGAGTTGTAGAAATACCATAAGCCAGCCCAGCAGGCTGGCTGAGGAGGGAACGGTGCTCATCAGCCATGTATTCTCTGTTCCTTGGATAAAGGGCACTAATCTAAGCCTTTGCACCTCTGGGGCAGTGAGAAGAGCCTGGCATCATCTCCCAAAGACTTGCTGCATGTCTGAGCTTTGACATCTTCTTCCAAGGGGTTTTTTCAGCTCAGCTTGCTGTTTGTAAGCAAATCTCACAGCAGAGCCCTGTCTGGCAGAGCAACAGGTGCAGTGATCACAACAGTCAGCACATCCACCAGCCCAGGCAGGGACAGGGGTGTGCTCCCAGCTGTGCCTCCACAGAAATCCATCCATCCATCCATCACCACACAGCAACAGGACAGGAGAGAAGGAACAAGTCAGGCAGCAACTACTGGCATCGACTCAAGCAGCACCCAAGCCAAACTGCGTCGGCAGCGTGAGACTCCCACGGCATCCATCAGCCAGGCACAACATGAACTTCGTCCTGGGAAAGTGCTGCTGCCTCTCACCGGGACACGGCAAAAGGGAAAGGCCCTAAATCATCATTTACAGAGGGCAGAAGTACACTCCAGAGGGGAAATGTCTGCATGGCGAGGGCAGTGAATGTAAAGAGTAAAGGTTTTCCCCCATAAGCAGTGTTAGCTCAGCTGAGACCAAACCCTCATCACAATGCCTTCAGGATGAAGTTTATACTTTTGGCTGGGGGACTCCTCTCGAAGGACCAGATGTGCCTCATTGCACTTGATGAGGCAGGTGGGAGAAATTAAGGGGCACATGACGCTTGCTAAAAAACATCATCCGTGCAAGGTCTAAACTACAGCTCCAACTCCCCATTCCTCTTCAGCCCTGCAGAGGAAAGCAGGCTTAGAGACCCTCAGGGACAGGTTGTGTTTTTAGGCTCCTGTAAAGCACGCGAGAGCACCCCGATTTCCCTAATCCTGCAGGATGGGGCAAACCCTCTCAGACAGCCCTGCCCAGGGCAGGAGAGAGGCTCCAGGGCTGTTTGATGGGGGTAAAACTCCCAGCTGTGATGGGCTCTGCTCCCTGACAAGCTGCACCTGCCCCGGTGCTGTCCCTGGGGGTTAAAAGCGGCACCGGAGCAGTGCTGGGGGGTTTAGGCTGGGGCTGTGCTCATGGAGGGCGCGTCCCCGCTGGAGCGGTACCTGGAGAGCTGCAGCGGCCAGGTAAGGGAGGAAAGGAAAAAAATAAAAAAAAATAAAGCAAAAGGAAGCTGCGTTGGCCGGGAATCGAACCCGGGTCAACTGCTTGGAAGGCAGCTATGCTCACCACTATACCACCAACGCTGCGCTGAAAGCACCTCCACAGCCGCGCCCCAACTGCGTCACCACCGCGTTCCTGCTGGGCTGAGCCTAAATCTCACTGAATTCCTGTCGGGCCGAGCCCAAATCCCACCGGCCCTAGGGACCTCGCCCTGTCCCGGAGCTGCCGGGAGCATGGAGCAGCTCTCCGGAGCTCTTACTTCCTCTAAAAGGGATGATGCGGCTGCATTCAGACTCTTGCGGCGGGATGGTGCCTGCGAGGGTCTGCCCGGGTGCTGGTGTGGGTGGGCACCGAGAGGGCAGAAGGCTCGGGTCTCCTCGTTCTGGTTACTAAATGTCTGCAAAAATTCATCACTTCGGTGTTTGGAATGGTCCTTCTCAGCTTAGGTGGCTCAACAAGGTGAGGGACTAGGAGAAGGTTGCACTTCACAGCTGAGCATCATCGTTACTCAGGGAACAAAACTTCTTTACATCCTGTTGTAAATTACTTTGTAGCTGGGAAAACAGGCTTAGCACAAGTTGTTTAAATCTAGAGACCTTCCCGTGGCACTGGGTAAAGCTCTCTGAATGTGCCCCCACAAAGTAAGTAGGTGGTGAGGTATAATAAAGCTTTTACAAATGCTAGTAAACTTTTTATATTTCAGATTTGCTGGGGCACTTGATAATAGCAGATGTGTGATATCACTGCAGGGAGGGGAAAAAACTCTAGAGTCTGTTGCTTGAAGCAGCTGGGTTTGGTTTGTATCTACCTGAGTTGCAGGGATTTCTGCAGTGGAAGTGAAAAAGGCTGTTTCCCCTCAAGCTGCCCCAAACTGAGGATCTCAGACAGGATCTGTGTGTGAAATCTCCTCCCTGGAGCTGCTGGGAGATGTCCAAAGCTATACAGTTGGTGGGGGCTTGGGTGAAGTTAATTAACCCAGAGTCTATAGCAATAACCCTTGGCAGCCAGCCCAATGCAAACATGGTCTTGTGCCCCTTTCACAGCCTCTGAGCATCTGTCTGACAAGAAGGAAATATTCCCCAGCACTTAACCCTATCAGGGCTTTTCCTCAGACCACTTAGGTGCAAACCTGATCAGAAAGGGAAGTTTGCTTTCTGTTTCTACCTTCTCTATGCAATTTACTTTACTTTTTAAACACTTTACAGCTGTGTGATACTTCCAGCCTTGTGTACCCCTTGTTTCTCTATCAGCTTCTTTAAGATATGTCACAAACTGGCTTTGGTTGTGTGTTTGTGGGGTTTTTATCTGTTATGTTCACTCTTTGATGCCCATTAGTGTGATGTGAGTAGTCTCACAGGGGGTTTTTTGTACCATTTTCTCTACGTCCTGGTTTGTACAAAACCTTCCTAATGAGCTCCTGTACAGCTAATCCTTAGTCCACTGGAATTCTTGCAGTCACTGTACCTTCCTTTCTCTGCTTCTGACTTGAAAAATATCTATTTAAATTAGATGTATTTTTGTGGTTCCATAACATATTTGTAGCTGTTGATACATTTACAATCTGACCTTAATTCTTAGAAAGTGCTCTTGGATCCTAATTTCCAAAGGCTGAAGGAGTACCTGGACTTATTCAACAGCACCCTGTCCCACCTGATATTCTGTGGGACTCTCCATTTAGAAGTCAGTTTTAGAAGCAGTTTTGAGTGTAAGTGTTTGTAATGCTTTCAGAGCTAGACCTGATTGCATCTGTATTCAGGCTAGTGAGGGTTCTCTGTGAGGATCTGTCACTTTGTAGGAGTTCCCCAAGTGTCTGCAGGCAAATCTACTGCAAAGCAGGAGCAGAGATCTCTCTGTGTGCATGGCTGGCTTGCCAAGTGAGCTGACTAGAAGAGAGCAGCATTAGCTCAGGGCTGGGAAGGACTGATCTGGAAATCCTGCTCCTGCTGGAGGTCAGGCAGTTGCTGCCAAGTCAAGGGCCTCAGTCTCATGCACCATTCCCTGTTCTGATTTGTGCTTGGAGTTTTCAAGTCCTTCTGGCTCTTGAGCCTAAAAATGCCTGATTAAACACAAACCCTCTTGTATGGATTCTTTTTATCCAAGCTGTCACCTGCTGTGGATGTTGGCAAAAACCACCTTCAGGAAGAGGCTTTGCACTCTTCCTCTTCAGGAAGAGGCTTATACACCAATGGTGAGGGAACAAATCCTGTCCTGAAACTCTTGCCTCATCAATATGATGATGCTTTTTAAACAGGTTTTAATAATAAATAGTTGATAAAGAAGGACATTAGTATGAAAGAGCTTGCTTGCAGGTGTGTTGTGTGCTTGATGCAGGGCAGGATGCTGGTTCTGCTGACTGGTGAGGCTTTTTTTAGTACCATCTTCTCCATAGCTTCAGTCAGGCTGGTGGCCTCCAGGAGCTGAGGAATAAACTGCTGCTGGTTCTGTGAGCTGCTGCCCTCTGTTGCACAAATCCAACGCTGACACGATCTCCTGCTAGCAGGGAGAGGAAATGGAGTGGGAGGTGAAGGCAGCCAGAAAATGCTGCCTGTCTCCCTTGGAAAAACTCACGAGTGTGGTAATGTGGCTGTGTGTGTGGCTGAGGTGTGGCAGTGGCTTTGAAGGGTGAAGTGCCAGCCTTGTACTTGCAGCCACTGAAGGTGAACAGCATTTCTCAATTTGTGCTGTCCCAGGAGTTCTCCAGAGTGCCCATGGAGTGTGGTGGGAAAATGCTTATCTCCATTATACAAGCTATCTGGATTTTTAATACACTCACGGAGAAGCACAGGGCACACTGTCCATCTTAAAACTAGTCTTTGCTAAAATACATATTGGGGAAAAATGATTAAAACTTCCTCATTGAAGATTAATCTTATTTTACCCTGGCAGTTAAAGTAACTGTTTTAATACAAGACCCTTAATGGCGCTTTTTCTTAATTCAAGGATGACTTCTCCACTAGTCCTCACCTGTTCACTCCTATGAGCCCTTTTGATGTAGAACTTCCAATTCAAACAGCTGGAGATGGGGTGTTTGCTTCCCAGTTTAGTCAGCCCAAGGAGCTCTGTACAGACTTCTCCTCCGTGGACCTCAGCTTTCTTCCAGATGTTACCCAAGACAACAAAGAACAAAATCTCTCTGAGGATGGTCATGAGAGGCAAAAAGAGCTCGATGGGTCACTACCAAGTAAGGAAGACAGTGGTGTTTTTGTGGATGAAAGCAGCTTGTCACATCCAGGTGCGGCTCAGCCATCTCCTGAAGCATCTGATGTGTGTCCTCCCCTGACTCCGATGACCCCAGCACTATCTCCTTCGGAAAGCTCTGGAATAGTTCCTCAGCTGCAGTAAGTTTGTGTATTATTTATGTGCCATACACCACAGTCAGAGTTTGGGCTTACACTGCAAGGTGTTGCTCTGACCTTTCACTTGGAGAATGCAGCAAGCATGGCTTGGTCTTAAATAAACCAAAAAATTACAGAGGGAGTTGTTCATCTTGGAGGGGAGAGGTGGAGCAAATGAACAGACAATATTGGATAAAAATATGAAGATAGCTGAAGATTAGGATTTCTTCCAGGAAGGAGAATGCGAAGGACGAAAGCAGACTCCAGGGGTTTAAAGATGTCACTCTGCTTTTTCAAAAGGAGAAACAGAACTGAGTAAAGAGGTGTGAGTGGGAAAAATTTGGGGCTCATTAAAAGATCCTGTCCTGTCTAGGGTACAGCAACTATGGAGTAGTTTATACCTGTAGAAAATAACCCGTCCTTACCTACCTTAGGTGCTGTAGTAACTCTGAACAGTCAGTAATGGTTCAATCCAAAGCTGTGAAAGATTTCAGTGATGCAGTTTTTGGAAAACACACAAACTTATAAATCAGGGACTAATAATTTCATACCTTGTTGTATCTCAGAGTGCAATTTTGGGATTGAATTACTTCAGTTTTGCCAAAAGTAGCTGAATGCTAGAGTGGGAAAGAGGCAGGAAATCAGTTGATGGCAGTTTTTAATTGGAATGTGACTCCACATTAAGCCAGCACTGCTGGGGGGTGGCTCTGCAGTGGCTGGCTTTTGCAATGAGAAAATTCCTATTTTTCTTCAGGAATGTTGTGTCAACTGTAAACTTGGCTTGTAAACTGGATCTGAAGAACATAGCTCTGCATGCCAGAAATGCAGAGTATAACCCAAAGGTAAGTTTTGGACTCAGAGCTTTACCCTCACTTCCCTTTCTCTCTGCTGATGGATCTCAACGATCCTATGACTGTAGTCTTAACTCCCCTGCTCCTGGCTGGCTGGAAAATAACTTTGAGGTGGTAAAGAAACACTTTAAAAGCAAATATATGTAGTGACAAGCTTTGAAAGTGTTAATTGTTGCAAGACTGAACAGAAACACAGTACTAGCCGAATTCCTGTCAGGTCCTCCTTTGAATTTGTAGAGGTTTGCTGCTGTGATCATGAGAATCAGGGAACCACGAACAACAGCCCTCATCTTCAGTTCAGGAAAAATGGTCTGCACAGGAGCAAAAAGGTATTTTTGTGTTTTTTCCCTTCTCTCTGAAAGTCTGGGTCTTGCAGCTATGCCTATATTCTGATGGAGAGTGTCTGAAAAATTTTGTTTAAAACATCTAGCAAAGGACACATTTGCAAGAAAAAGTGAAGCACTGATATTGGAAGTCTTGCTTTCTTCATGATGGCACCTTAGCAATTTCTCAACTGTGTACTTCTGTCCCTGAATTTAGATTGAGCTGAGCAGACATCAGCAGAAAAGCTGCTAAAATTCCCAGGAATTGTTAAAGGATTATTTGCATTTCTCACTGATTTTTTTAAAAGTGTTTAGGACATAATTTGTGTCTGTCAAGTCTCTCTTCAGTGTCTGGGTTCACCAGTCAACACATCTGCCTCTAGAGAAAATGGGAGGTGGGGAAAAGCAGAGTTTATTTCTGTACTCTGAAGGTTTTTTTTCCCTGAAGTCCAGAAAATTGCCTTGGGTCTTATATCCCAAAACAGTCAATTAGAATTAATTAACCCATGCTTAGGAGACCTCTTCTCCAGCCCCTACCACCACCCAGGTAGGTGATTGTACTGGTGCCTGCAGTCTAACTCTTGGATCAGCACTGAGAAGCTGTTTTGAGGAACTGAGAAACTCAAAAAGGGGAACCTCTGGGTGATGCAACACCTTCAGTGGGTTCAACCAGACCACAGGAAGGTGAATGACCCAAGTGCATTACTACTCCTTTTAGCTCCCTGCAGCAGTTCTGGGGATAGAGCCTTGCTATTTTGAGCAGCAGGATCTCTTTTTCTGGAGTGCAGATGAGCACAGTGGTGGCTATAAACTGAATTCCACCTCAAGAGCAGAGGAAAGCACTAATCAAAGCTGATGTTTCCCCTTTGCTGTTCCTTCAATGAAAAGCCCCATTCCTGGAAGTGTCCAAGGCCAGGTTGGATGGGGCTTAGAGCAACCTGGGATAGTGGAAGGTGTCCCTGCCGTGGCGGGGGGTGGAATGAGATGATCTTGAAGTTCCCTTCCAGTCCCAACCATTCTATGACTGTGATTTGAGGGCTGTTTGGAGATTACAAACAAGGTTTCTTCCTTCAGCGAGGAGCAGTCACGGCTGGCAGCCAGGAAATACGCGCGGGTGGTGCAGAAGCTCGGCTTCCCTGCCAAGTTCTTGGACTTCAAGATCCAGAATATGGTGGGGAGCTGTGATGTGAGGTTCCCCATCCGGCTGGAAGGCTTGGTTCTCACCCACCAGCAGTTCAGCAGGTATGGGGAAATCAGTTATAACCCTGTGCACCTTGGAGCAGGGTCTGCAGCTGCTTGAGCCTGGTCCATGCCCTTGCTCCACTGGGGACTTGTAATGCCAAGGTGGCCTCTTAACTCCCAGCAAAGCAGGTGCCTGTCTGCAGGGATAAGGTTTCCAACCTTCAGGCATGAAGCCAAACTGCATTTGTAAAATACAGAATTGCAACTATATTCTGTTTTTCTGGGATATTGTTTCAGTTCTGTTTGGATGTTCTTTAGCCAAGGGTTGGAAGTGTAAAGCTGTAGCTGAGTGATGGGCATGTTGTGCCTGCAAGATCAGCTTGTTCAAAACTAGATATTGCCCTCAGGAAAGGATGATTTCAGCACTGACAAAACCAAAGTTCAGTTGTCTTTTATTAGTGCTGCATCTAATATTTTGCATTTAATTTTGGAACTAAATATATATTAAATATTTACATTGGCTGTTACCTTGTCTTAGTTGCACAAGATGCTTCCTGATAAGGGCTCTTTGCAGACTAGGAAGGATTTACTCTGAGGGTGGGGAGGCCCTGGCACAGGTTGCCCAGAGAAGCTGTGGCTGCCCCTGGATCCCTGGAAGTGTCCAAGGCCAGGCTGGACAGGGCTTGGAGCAACCTGGGATAGTGGAAGGTGTCCCTGCCCATGGCAGGGGGTGGAACTGGATGATTTTTAAGGTCCCTTCCAACCCAGGCCATTCCATGATTTGAGGACTGTTTGAAGATTACAGTAAAGGTTCCAATGCTTAAGGCAAATCAGAAGTGGCTCCTAAGTCTTTAAAACTCAGCATGAAGATCTCCCACCAGCTCCAGCTGGGTTTAACAGGTTTCTCTTCAAGATGTCTAAAACCTGACCTGCCTTTCTCAGGGCAGCTAACTCAAATCTGTGTGGTTAATTACCCTTACTGTTGGTGTAATTAAAGAGCACTTTATTCATTTGCATTTTACTGATCTCACCTGCTTGCTTTGAACAGCTATGAACCTGAACTATTCCCTGGCCTAATCTACAGGATGGTCAAACCAAGGATAGTGCTCCTTATCTTTGTGTCTGGAAAAGTTGTACTGACAGGTAAGTGGTGCCTCTCTATATCTGTAGCCAAGTGCAGCCTCACTTTCTGAGAAAGCATTTAAATTAAACATTAACTAAAAATTAGTACCTTGCCACAGTCAAGCCACTCAGGGATCTTTTTAATGCTGCAGCTTATCTGTTTTCTGCAGATAACATCAGTATTGTTGCACTAGAATCTTGTGTTGTTTCATATATAGAGTCTCAGATTTCCATGTTAAGTATTTTTTTATTCAAAGCCTGATGCCACGTGCCAATGTAGAGGATGCCAACAGGATGCTGACATGCCAGCAGCTACTCAGGCACTTAAATAGGAACCTCACAATAAGCAATTTAAAATTGCTTGGACAGGAAGCAAACTTCTTAAAACACTTCACTGACAGCATTTAGTAGGGATTATCAGAGGAAAGGGTGGAGATCTAAGAGCTTGTTCCAGACTGTTTGGCAAAACACTCATGAAGCAAAAGCCTTGTTGAGTCAGTGTGCTCAGCAGGTACCTGCACCTCAGATCTCAACTCAGAAAAGGAGAATTCCTGAGCTCCTGGCACATCCTTTTTGTGAAGCTCATGAAAATGCTTCTATTCAGATGTACTGAAAGGTAAATGGTGCTTGTTCCCAGCAGTTCTGAATGCTGTATTTATATTCACAACACAGCTTTGAAACACGTGGAAGACAAGAGAAGTGCCTGCCTTAGCCAGAGATTCTCACAATCATAAAACAGGAATGAGCTCAGCTGACTGGAGAATGGGGCACTCAGTACAAAGCTAAAATGCTTCCCCCTCCAATGTCCACCACCTTCTTAGGTCCAGTAAAGTCCTAGTGGTCAGTAAAGTCCTAGTGGTCAGTAAAGTCCTAGTGGTCAGTAAAGTCCTAGTGGTCAGTTCCATTGCACTGCTGCTTGCATTTTTTGGGGTACACTAATTTTAACACCCATGTTCTGGGCCTGCTGTACACTCATTTAGTTTTTTTCTATGAATACTGGGCCCAGCTGTAATGACAAAACTGAATTTACCGAGTTGTGAGGGGATTTTTTTCCCCCTAATTAAGAAAGTAGCATTGCTTTTGAAAGTGAAAGTTGTGATAAAGCAGATGAATTATTCATGTCCAAGTGAGAATATGAGAAAAGGTTTACACACTCAATCTGAGCAGGGCTTAATTCGACTTTTAGTTCATTTAAATGCAGTTTTCTTGTAGCTGATGTTTGTTGGATAAGCATGAGTAGTGTCACTGGCAAGGAATATTCCTGCCTACTGCAATGCAGTTTATGTGCAAGACTTGGTATTAAAGATTTGTTTGCAGTACCATGCAAAAGGATTTGAAATCAAAGGTCTCCTAAGACATAGCTTAAAATTAAAATTGCTTCTTAGAGCTGGAGGGGGGAGAGTTCTCAAACAGTGGAACAAGTTCCAGTGTGAAATGAAGGCCTTTCACTTCTTGTTTCTACCTTTCCACTCACCTTATCAATAGGCAGAGCTGTTATTCTTAAGCAGGTAACACCATGGTGGTGCTTAGTTGCTTTTTTCCCTTCTTCAAAGCCAGTATTTTGCACCTGTCAAGAGCAGAAAATTGTTGGTTTGGTTCTACAGATTGAATCTTAAAGCTTAAGCAAGTTAGAAATTGTTCTTTGAGGTGGCAGGTAAAAATTCTGTAAGGTGCTTTCAATCTCCTGTGTTTCTTCATGGGTTGTCGTCTTACCAGGTTTAAATTGCATTAAGTTATTCTCAGCACTCTGATAATTCGTGTTTTCAATTTTTTTTTTTTTTATTCTTAAATGTCCATTTAGGAGCAAAAGACCGTTCTGAAATCTATGAGGCATTTGAGAACATCTACCCCATTTTAAAAGGTTTCCAGAAACCATCGTGACGTGGCTCACAAAGCACTTCAGAAAAACACCTGGGTTTGTGTTGCTGTGCATGGAGCAGAAGCCAAGGGGATTCCTGGACCCAATTGTAGAGTTGTGGATTTTTAAGCACAAGGTTCATTTCTGAATGCTACATATGCTGATGCCTGCCTGTAGTTTGTGAAATGTTATTTTCTTTCAGATTATCTATAATCTACCTGAGTTCTGACAACTTCTGTCAAGCTAAAACTTGATAAAATGCACTTTTAATAGAATGCATATTAAGGTGGCACTTAAAAATATTTTGTAATAGAAGCAGGTGAATCCACACTGCACTTCGAACTGACCTAATCAAAATCCTCAGCATTAAGTGCCCTGAATTGCTCCTGCAATGTTGTTATTTCCATGTTTAAGATCAAAATATATTATTGTCTATAATATGGCTTACAAAATCCAGCATGAGTTGATGTTGGTGTTTAGAAGACATGTACTGAACCACTCTGATCCCACTGGCTGGGTAAACTCTTGTGTAGGATTTCCTTTTACAGAGAAGACATTCCAGGCCCTGACTGCTGGAATATACCTAGAAAATCTGTGGGTGGAGGGGTAACTAATTAAATTATCTAATTTGACATGATACAAGCTAGATTTTAACAAAATGGTACCTGCTTGTATTAGTGAAGTACCCTCAGGTCATGGGAGTTTGGTGCAGACAAACACGTGTTGGTTTGGAACTTTGTTAAAAATGGATTTGAGGAAAATACAATAATTCTTGGATGCTTATGCCTTAATTGTCTGTGTTAGTTAACGAGAGTTCAGCCACTGGCACTACATCTGGTAATTTTGGAGCAAAACCAGTGGGGTTTCCTGTACTTGGTTCGAACTCCAGCCTTTTTTCCAGAAGGTGCCCTGCTCAGAGTGGTGCCGTGAGCAGGAACTGAAAAGCCTCTCCCGTGGCTGTTCTGGAAACCCCCTGGAAGAGAGCCAGCACAGTTTGTGCTGTGTCCTCGCCTCCTTCCCTCCTGAAGGTGTGGTACCTGTCTGGAAACACCACTAGAGGTTGCTCTTAGATGACTGAAGTGTAACCCAGGCCAAAATCTTCCTCTGTCCTTGCTGGAAATACACGGGATGGGCAGCTATGGTTTGACACAGAACACGGTCTTGCTGGCCTCAGTTTTGCTGCCTCAAGGTTATTTCTGACTCCATGAGGGTGTGATTTCATCTTCTGTGTCTGTTATGTGTCTCTCACAAGTGTTTTTATATCCCTCTGCTTCTCTGGAAAAGAGTTTGAAAAACTTCGTGCACTTCCTCCTGATAAACTGGTCTTAGCTGTTATCAGTTTCTCTGGCAAACTGTGGATTTCCACACTCCAAATCTATTTTAAACACAGGCTTGCTTTTCTGTTTGCTTTCCACAGCCCTGGGCTGGACTTTTATTTGCACTGTAGCTGTAGTAGCAGCTGATGAACTTCAGTTACAATAATCTTTTGGAAGTGAAAACGCCCTGGTTTTATTGGGATGTTGGGGAGAAAAAAGAGTTTCTCTGAGATGAGCCCTCTTCAATAAATCACATTTTTGCTTAAGAGCTTGCCATGTGATTTCAGTGGTAAAATTAGTGCTCTTTATAAGTACTGATAAAGCCTCAGAGATAAGAAATGGGCTCTGTGCCTCTTCGCTGGGCTACTGATTAGGTTAATGTTTGCTGTGGTAACTCTTGTCTTAAAAACAACAGTCTTGGTTCTACCTCCATAGTGCTGTTCCTGCTAGTGTTTGATAACACTGGGAAGGGGAAAAAATATAGGCTGGGTAGGCTGGGGATCTTTATTTAAAAAAAAAAAAAAAAGGTAGGGCAATGTTTTTTGTTGCAGTTGGGTTTCTTTTGGAAAGGGGGGGATATTGCTCAAGTCATTCTGGCTTCTCTGGACTCTGTCTCCTCTAATTGTCTGGTGTTTCCCACTATAGACAGAAGGGGGAATGGCTTTAAACTGAGACTAGGGTCATATTAGGAAATATTGCATATCAGGAAAAAATTCTTGATTCAGAAAGGGAGGGGTGAGGTCCTGGCACAGGGTGCCCAGAGAAGCTGTGGCTGCCCCTGGATCCCTGGAAGCGTCCAAGGCCGGGTTGGACGGGGCTCGGAGCACCCTGGGATAGTGGGAGATGTCCCTTTGCAGGTCAGGAGGCTGGAACTGGATGATCTTTAAGGTCCCTTCCCTGATCCATAGGGGAAGCTCCCTGCTCCTCAACACTCCTTCATCCTATGTATTTAACTCCTCATTCCGGCTCCACCGTGGAGGCTGGATCGAGGCAACCTACCCCTGCGTCGGTTTTAAGAACGTGCGTCGGTATTTGCTACTTGGACAACGCGATCTGGATGTTCTTGTAAACCCAGGGCCGTGCTTTGACTGGCAACCTTTGTCCCCACAGCAGCGTTAGTGACGACGGCTACCCGCTGTGAAGCCCCAGGAACCGGAATACAATGTCGCTCCGGGAGCAGGGCAGGGGCGATCCCTTTCCTTCTGCAGAAGGAAAAGCGGCGCAGTTTATTTCAAAATCGGGATTTTCCCGGCGGAGAGCGCGTCCAATCCCACTCCCTCCCCCGGCTCCCGCCCGCCGCCTCAGCGCCCCTTCCCACAATGCCCTGCCCGGCAACCGCGTCCCACGTGACCCGCGGCGCCAACATGGCGGCTCCCAGCGGC
>VZTJ01001560.1:4179473-4202679 GCA_013397795.1 Orthonyx spaldingii | reverse complement strand
ATTATCCACGGACACAGCCTGTCCCCTTTTCACCGCATTTAACAATAAAGCGGTAGCCATAGCAACGGGGTTAATTAATGCAGCGATTTGCATAACTAAAACTCCGCACCCATTGAGCGCCCGCCGATGCGCCCGGCCGGGGACCCGCGCCCGCTGCGGGGACACCCGAGAGCCATCCCCTCCTCGCACCTCCATCCCCACAAAGCGCTTGCACACCGGCATGCGGAAAAGAGCAGGAAAACGGCGGCTGAAGTGTCCTTCAGAAAGTAAAACAGAGGGGAAAAGTGATTTTCAGGGATGGAGGGAGTAAAGCGCATTCCAAGGCAGAGGGGGTAAGGAGATAGGGAATGTAAAGGTTTCAGACTATCGTATAACCAGAGGGGGAAATGTCTTCTCACCACAAACATGCATCTGCATGATGTCTAGACAGTCATAAAAAGGGCAATTAAAGTACTGCAGGCTGCAGTAAGCCAATGTCTCCTCTCCCAGTCTAAACAGTTGAAACATACTGCAGGAACTTCGGGGGAAAAAAAAAAATATATATAGGATAGAGAGAGAAAAAGACAAGTTTGTAAGGAAAAAATGTTTTGAAATGCAGTTTTAAATAAGCCAGTAAATTAATTCAACCTTGTCACATCTCTGCCTTATAACATATCAAATATTCCGCCTGCGTCCTGTCTAGACTGCGATAACAAAGGGCATTTAAAGCCCTGCAAGATGCGCTGACAGAGTAGCCATTTAAAGATGCAGTATTGCTTTCTCCATCTAAAACGATTTGTCAGATGGAGTTAAAATGAAAATGATAAGTAATCACTCTGGTTCACAACCATTTCAAAAGAAAAAAAAACCCACAAAACCCCCACAGCTCATAGATATAAATCCCACTAAAATCATTCCAATGTATCATTCTGGTGGGATTTGTCTGGCCTCTTTTTTTATGGCATTTGCTTTTTTTTTTTTTTAATTTATTTTATTAAGCTGAGATGTCAGTAGCTTCCTGCAGCACATGCATTTCTAAATAGGAGTGTATTAAGTTTGAAAAAGCCAGCTCTAAGTTTTAACTGATTTATTGGCATAAAATGATGATTCGCAGAGAAACCTCAAGGGTTAACACTCAAAAGGAAATTTCTGGGTTTTTTTACTTAGAAACAAAAGAATAAACTGTATCTTTTACTTAGAAACAAAAGAATAAATTGTATCACATGAGAAAAACTGGCCAGTTCCCATCACTGACACAGTTCAGCCTGGTCAGTCCCTGTCCTCAGGAATGCAAAAGAGAAAAGAAAGTTAAAGCAAACTCTGTGGGTGTGCAGAGTGTTGTTTTTTTACTGAGAAAGGACGGTTTTCTGGAAAAAGCAAAACAAGATATAATCCTCTCTAGTACAAGAAACCTTCTCCTCCCTCTCTGAGCTTTATCAGCTGTTGAAGAACCAGAAAACCTCAAAATAAAATACAGGGGAAATCATTGACCTGCTGAACAGAAGGGCAAACGCTGCCTGTGATGGGGCCAGGCCACAGCCACCCCCAGGCCACCACTTCCACCCCAGTGCCAGACTGGCTTGAGAGGCTGTTTCGTTGTGCCATGGTCTGACCACTGACATGACCACACGCCCCTGGCATGACCCTGTGCCAGCCCCGGGTTCAACCCCACTGCCCAGCCCCTTCTACAGGGGAGGGTCACGGGGGGAGTCACCCCTGCAAGTTCAGAACCAGGCTGAATTCAGTTCTTCTCTGCTCCTCACCCTATAGCATCCCACCACCACCACCACCTCATCTGCACCTCCCTCTGTCTCCCAACCCTTGTTTCTTAATTATTATTTTAATAAGACTGTTTCCAACTTCATTGTTCATTCCGCAATAGCCCAAGGGCTACAACTGTTCATTAGACAGAATTTCAGCTTTAATTGCACTGACACAGATGTGTAGGTTATCTGGAAGAAATTACTAAAATGAGCAGTAAAGAATGGGGCTGGATGCTTTTCTTCCCTTATGGAGAGTTTAATTTAACATTATTTCCCCACACACCCCGTACAAGCAGCATCATTCTCAGCACTGCAGGTTCCAGAGGAATTAACCCCAAACTGCTCCCTCTGCACACAGGTGCAGGAGGATTCCCACAGGGGCAGGAGGGGCAGCTCTGGGGGCTCTGCGGTCTCCAGCACTGCCAGTGGGATGGTCTGTGTGCCCCTGATGCCCCCCAGGCAGCACTAATCGGTGACATCCCCTGAGAGTGGAACCCCAGGACTATGGATAAAGCTTTGGGGAAGAAGTGCCCAGTGTGCCCATCCCTGCATGTGCCAGGACTGGGGTGGGAAATAGGCTCCCTTGGGCCCCCCTCACTGTTTGAAAAGAAGAAACACCAAAAAGTGTCATCACTTCTGCTCAACAGTGCCTGGGCTTTGAACTCACCACGGCTGTGCAGCTGTCAAATCAGCCATGGAGTTCACATGGACTTCCTCTGCAATTCACGTTGGCAAGAGCCAGACACATAATAGCCTTGGATTCAGGGAGAAAGAGCTGCCAGCATTATTTCTATTTAAAACCTCTATTTGAGCTTCACAGACTCATTCTTCCACATGATACACATGCACACACACACACCAAGTGCAGAAGCGAGCCAGATCCAGAAGCATTTCACTTCACCAAGAGCAGTGCTTAACAGCACTTTCAGGTTTTGGCTCTCTGTTACTATTTAATAGATTTTAATTCAATAACAAAAAGCATGAAGCTGCCAATTTTTTGTTATGTCTTCTTGCCAGGAAGAAGAAAAAAGTTGTTCCCAACTTCTTCATTGAACCATTTCCTCCTCTGCACCTCCCTCCTCCAGACAAGGGGCTGCAGCCCACAAGCACCTCCTGGCCAGGGCAAGGGTGGGCTGGGGCAGCGGCAAGAAGTTGATGCACATCACAGGTTCAAATCCAATCTCTAAATATGTCTAAAAGCCACTAAAAATGTCTCCTTCAGCCAAACTTGTCTTCAAGGGGGAAGTAAAATGTCACAAATGCTTCATGTTAAAAAAGCCTGCATTAAGGGAAAAACCTTCCCTTTGTTGCTAGGGGACTTTCTTGCTTTGTATCTGCTGAAAACCTTTACAAAGCCACCATTGTATTTAAAAAAAACCCAAAAAAACGAGACTGAAGCATGTCGTGCTAAAAATCAAGAGACAGAACACACAGGTTCCATCCTTCGTTCGCAAGTGCTTTGCTCAGGCCTGACTTCGTTTTGTATCTTGGTCCTCGATGCTTTTTGGCAGTTTGCTCCAGACTTACTGGCAAGGGCTAAAAGGTTTCTATTTAGCTGGTGTCAGCTGAGCATCTGTGCCGGCAAGAACTGGAGTGGGGGTGATCCCGACTGCCTTTCAAAAGCGCATTTCTTTCTGGGAGCTGCCACAATAATTTTCAGTCTGAGCGTGCTGGGGTAGCGGGGTGACTCCCTCCGGAGGGGTGCCCCGGTGCAGCGCTCCGTGCGGGGAGGGATTCCTGATCAGCGGAGGGAAAAGGAGCTGGGAACGCTCCCTAACCTGTGACCCTGACAACAAAAGGCAGGGAGAGCGTCTAGACCTCCAGTCTGACGGGGAGTGAAGGGAGCATTGTGCTCCGGCACACTGGGGCTGCTCAGACGAGGCTGCTCAGAGGCGCTGCGGGGCAGGGGCAGCCCCAGCTGCAACCCCAGCATCGCTGCCGGGGAGGGGGCACGCACAGCCCAGCCCAGCCCAGCCCAGCCCTCCTGCCCAGCACAGGGCACAGCTCTCACTGCCCAGCACAGCTGGAACCGCTGGAGGTGAAGGAACCCATCAGATTTGCAGCCCCGGGTTTCCCTTTGCCTCCGTGTGTTTCACACATCCCATCCTCACACTCCTGAACGCGGTGATCCTGCAATCCCAGCTCCGTGCAGACTGCCAACAGGAAAGAGGAAAAAAAAAAAGAAAAAAAGCTTCCTTCCACAGAGCCTTTATTTTCTGCTTTCTCTGTCTGGCTCAGTTAAAAGGGGACAAACCAAGATGTTGCCTCGCTGCCAAGTCTAGAGGTCAGCTCAACATGCAGACAAAGCTGAAGCCCCAGCTCTAACACATATTTCTTGTGTGACCCTGATCAAACCCCTTGGCTTCTCAGTGTTGAGGTGCCCACATATAAAAATACAAGTACCCTAAATAAATGCTGGAGCTAATGGCAGGTTACTGCCAGGGAACTGCACGAAGAGAAAACAAAAGACCTATTAAATGCCCTCGTTCGTCTCTGCCAGAAAGAAAACACTATTACCCAGTACTTAAAAAGATGCATTAAAGGAGAGAGAGCATCGGGGGGCTTAAGGACACCCCTGGCAGAGCAGTGAGGGGAAGCACTCCCGGCCAGCCACCCCCACATGCCCTCAGGACAAGGTTTTGGGGCACTCCCACACCCTGGCCATGCCCTGCCCATGCCAGCACAGGCAGCAGGAGCAGCACCTGCCCCAAGCACACCCAGCACACAGCAAACCTGAAAACACACAGATCAGCACTCTGGGCAAAACAAAACCCTTCAGTTTCACTATTCCTGAAGGAAAGGTAAATACCTGGAAGATGTGCTCCAGCTCAGCTGCACAGATGTGAAACCAGTGTGACCTGTGGTGGCACCAGCGTGGTGCCACCCCGGGCATCAGTGACACTCACTGGCCCAGTGGCACTGCTCCACATGGGACCTGCAACCCTGGGCACAGCCAGAAGCCACCTCAGGCAGCTGCAGGGAACCCCCCACGCTTCTGCCACCTCCAGGCTGGACCTCTGGAGTTACAACCTGAGACCAAGCAAAGCCAGAGCTTGGCCAGCAGCTGAGATAGTTTAAACAGTTATTAAATCCCCACCTCCTTCTGAGGAGAGGTGAAATATCAACAGCTGATGGTGAATACAGTGAATTCAGAGCAAGAGAGGAGTTTTATTACCCTGGCAGCCACCTGATGCCAATCCTTCACCAGCACACCTTACCATATCCATACCTTTCTACATGACAAAAAAGTGAGGCACAAGGAATTTCTTCTCCCCTTGCCTCCACTGCTTCCTCCTCTGTTTCCAGAACATCATCACTCCTGCAGCAACTCCTTCCCCAGGTGCTCCAGGTTCCTGGGACCACTGAAGCACCAGCAGAGCTGGGAGCTGTGGCAGGACACTGCGTGGTGGCACCAGGGTGAGATGCCACACACCTGCAGCCTCAGCAGGGTCCAGCCAGAACCTCCTCACAGCTTGGCACCTGCCACGGCAGCAGCTCATCTCCTGACAACTGCCTGGGATTTATTTTTGGTGCACATGCACAGGGAGACTGAGAGATCCCACACTGGGATTTTATCAGCAGTGTGCAGCTATGGAAACAAACGCATTTAAGACTAATATAACAAAATGCCCAAACCCACAACAATAAAATAAAGAATGGTGCACATTGGCATTTTCACAAGGGAGTATAGCTGTGAATGCAGAGCATGACCCTGCTTCTCTCTGAATTCACCCAAACCTGTAAGAAATCAGGCATTTTCATGTACTTACATGTTTAGCTATGTGAATTTTACTTGGTGCAAACCCTCCACCAGTCCTTTGATTTTAGAGAGTTCAAGGAATGCATCTCCTCCTAAATAAGATGAACAGCCATTTGTTGAGGGCATGCCCTCTTTCCCGCTCTGCACCCATTTCCAAGCCAACCTCTGTGAGAAGCAGGAGAGCTGACAGGAAATCCAGCAGGAACTGCAGCACCTCGTTTTTTACACCCTATGGAGGGGACACAGTGGTGCCTGACCATGGCCCAGTGCACAGATCTGGGCAGAGGCTGCGGCTCACCCGAACTGTTCCCTCTCAGCAGGCACGAGAGGGATCCACAAGTCATTTACAGGAATCCAAGAGCCCGACATCCACGCCACAGACACCCAGGAGTTACCAGGGAGATGGTGCAATACCTTAAAAACCCAGGGAAAAAAGCCCAGTGAAAGCCAAACCTCCCTTGAGGGAGGAGGTGCTGCTCCCAGCCCAGGGTTGGTGTTTTGACCCACCACGTGCAGGGCTTTATCCCAGGTGGCACAGGGATGGGCACGGGCACCTCTCCCCGAGACTCTGGCTCTGCAGGCAGCACCAGGACGCTCCGGGAGGACGCAGCTAGTGGAGGTGGCGATGTCTGGGAATGCCGGCCCAGGCTGGAGCTGCAGACAAGGACCCAGACAACAAAGGCGAGGCAAAAAGCCGTCTGATAGAGGCAGCCCCGTCTGGCAGGCCGGGCTTTCAGAAGCCCGGGCATGCACTGATGTCTGCAAGCACAGCTCTTCGCTGGGCGCACAATTAACCCCGCAGCAAGATCACTGAAGTGTCCTGCAGCACGCTCCAAACAGTATCCATCTGGTGAGATGAAAAAAAACCCAAAGAGTACAGGAGTGCAGCAAAGGAGTGAACAACTGGAGACTGCAGGGAATGACTCTACAACAAACAAAAATTATGCTTAATTTTCTGTTATTTATATTCTAAGAAAACCGCATGTTTTCACTTGCATCTCTGCCTCCCTCCCCGAGGCACAAACACACACACACACAAAATGGGAAGACCAGGGAAAGCAGGAAGAGCAGCACAGCTCAAACACATCCCTGCTCACACGCTTTCCCAAATCACAGCACAAGAAAACGGGTGTGAGTTTTACAACCGTGGAGCGACAGCCAAACACCTTTTGGTGAAGTGAAAACGCCCCGAGCGGCCGCTCAGAGCACTGGGACACCAGGGCTCCCTCTGCCCGCCTGATCTGCCGAGATCTTAAGGCATTAATATAAGATAAATGTAAATGAACCACTGACTGCTGCAGGACAGTTTCCCTTGGGGCTGGTGTGAGTGTCCCAGCACCAGGACTGATCCCAGCCTCGGGCTCCCGCGGTTCCCCTGCCTGACATCTGCACCGATAACGCTGCCGGGGGACTGGTGGTGTCTCACAGCTTTTTTGCATAAGCAAGGACTATCCTGCTGTGCAACCAAATTGTGCCACCAGGCTCGAAATAAAGGAACTGAAACCATTCTTTTTTTTTCTCTTGTTTTAGATTATAACTTTTACTAATTGATGCTTGATAAAAGCCCAATGAATGATTTGTAGGCATTATAAGCACGTTAAGGATCTGAGTGTGGTGATAAGCCAAGGTCATAAGCTCTATTGACTTCCCAGGCTCTATAGTAATTGATTTGCCATTTGTTAAAATCATTTATTCACCACTTGTTAACACTTTATTTAGCTGGTTCTTCCCCAGCAGGCTTGGGACACCACATTTGAGCAAAGACACCTTGTTTTTGAGCTGCTGTCATAAACTTGATTCTAAACTGAGAGACAGACTCACAACCATTATAACAGTGTCTTTTTGAAGGCTCTTTTGCAAACAGGTTCAGCTCAAATACAGAAGCCTGGCTTAAAAGGGCTTCCAATACCTGGTTTTGTCTGTGCTGAACCTGGGCATCTCCAGCCACACTCAGCAGAAGTCCCACATCCCATGACTTAAAAAGATTCAGGATGTCAACTTTTTTTCATAAAATAGAGTGAAAGTCTCTTTCCTCAATGTAATGCTGCTCATCAGTTTGCCAGAGTAACAGCACATGGAAGAGTACCAGTGCTTGCAATGACACTCAGCTTTTGAACAAGTTTCTACATTGAACAGCAGAACAAAAAAAATCCCATCCAGAATTACCAAAGTGCAGCCAGATACGGACAGACAAAAAAATAGCAGATTTGCACAGCCAGCCTCTGAAGACACCACTGCATCCCCCTCTGCACCAGAAGAGCAGGTACCTGCTGCTCTCGGGGCCAGGCAATGTCCCACCCGTTCCGTGGAGCAGCAGCCGGGGTGTTTACGGTACAGCAGCTGCAATCATGCAATCAGCCTTCGTAATTAGATCTTGGCAACTCTTGAAATACTTCACTTACCCAGTTTACCTGGAAAGGTGCGACCTAAACATTCAGTGCCTGGAGACATTTGAAAGAGAAACAGAAAGGATCCGTCAGTGATGGGAGCCACCTCCGAGTGGCTGCACACACACCCCAGCTCCCCTCCTGGGGACTCGTCCTGGCAGAGCTCCCCGTGGCCAGCAGAGCTCCCCCGTGGCCAGCAGATTCCTGCTCCCATGCCTACCATCTCCACAGGGCAAGCAGTACCAGAGGTGACACCACTCCTGGCTAACGACCCCACATGCTTTTCCCACTCCAGATGTTGCTGCACGAGGTCCCGTCCCTCTCTCCCCTGCTTCCCCAGGACTGCTCTCCTGATCTCACCTGATGGCAATGCCAAAGCTTTACAGAGGTTTGTGAAGTTACTGGGATCACTCAGCCCACCCCAGAGACCTCCCTGCCACATCCAACAGTGCCAGACTGCCTGTCCATGGCCCTGGGCAGCACTCTGCACTTCAAGGCACTGGTGGACTAATTATCACATTCTGTCTCTGCAACCACACAGAACTGAGCCCCACACGCTGCTCAGCCTGGTGAAAGCTCAGGGTCTCCTGACACCCCATGCCCAGAGCGGGGGCAGTGGCTGTGGACTGCTGAGGAGGAAGAACCACAGCAAAATCTTGCACAACACCCCAGGAGCAGTGTCCAGCAGATGTATTTTCAAGGGAGGAGAAAAAAGCAGCAAAAAGTTTGCAATAGAAGACAACTCATGACTTCTCTCTCACCCATCAGTGCCTGACTATCTGCAACACTGAAGGGATTAGGGGACACAGATCCTTCCCAGTGCCCGACAAGCCGAGACGCTGGGCTGGGTGGGAGCTCTGCATTCCGCAGGAGGTTTGCCAGAGAAACACGTGTACACAGGACTCTTTTATGAAGCCTGTAAGAACTGTCTGTCACTGATAATGGTTAATTGGTACTAATTAGTACAGTCTGATCAGAAGGAGTCCTACTGGCCTATAAAAGGGGTCTTTAACCCGAGAGCAAGGGAGGCTGTCGCTGCCAGACACAGCACGCTGGGGCCACGGACACACCGCCCGCTCCTCACGCTGCTCCTGCCTCTGCAGCAGGCTGGGAGGCTCGAGGGAACATATCAGCACATCATTGCTCTCAAATAAAGCTTTAAAAAGTTACTTTCCATGCACTTGGGAGGACAGAGATCAGCAACTTTTCCACCCCAGGAAAAGATTAAGGATCAGAGAGTCGCTGTAAATTACCGCAGCAGCTAAATAACGCGGGGTCGCAGGCTGGGCTCACTGATGTGAAGTCAGGCTGATTTAGATGCTTCACATGCAGGTGTTGAAAAGCGTCCCTGCAAACATGAGGTGTCACCTGAATGCACATGGGCAGCCGAGAGCCTCCAGGCCCACGTGCCCCACCACCACCCCGCTGGAATGGGCACCGACACCGAGCGTGACAGGAAAGGAAAGAAAGGAATTCTGCCGAGCCAAACGCTGACATGTGGCAACAAGCTTGGACCTCCTCCTGCTCAGCCAGCTCACTGCACAGAGCCTGAAAAGGGGTGGGAGGCTGGAAGGGACTGAAAGGCCAAAAGAAGACTGGAGGCCAAAAAGGGTGGGAATCCCAAAAGTAAAATGTAGAGTCTGAGAAAAAGTGGATGCCAAAATGGCTTGGGAGACCCAAAAGGGTGGGAGTCCACAGGAAATTTAAAGGTTGAGAAAAACAGACCCTGTGCATGCAGCTGGCTGGATCAGGATCAGATTTTCTCTGGCTAAATTTCCAAAAGGGTAGAAAGCAATGTCTCTCCCCTCCCTGCTCCACAGCCCAGGCGACGCAGCGTGACACCCTGTGCACATGTGGGCACGTTGTCCCCACCATGTCTCATCCAAGATGTTTGGCCATGGTCTGGGATGTGTGGGAGAAGCCAGCCTGAACCCTTTGAAGCCAGGCAAGATTTTGGGATGTTGCTTCTCCCCTCTTTCTTAGCACGCCTGCCTCTCCCATCCTCACATCTGCCCTTTAGGTTCAGCCACGCATTTGCCAACTTTTTAAATGCAAATGAGAATTGGCACATAAAGTCGGTGCTTTAAACCTGACCAGAGCCACCCTCAGCTCTCCTCCCTCCCTCCTTATATGCATAAACTTTCTTTATGCAATCGGCAGCAGGGAAGAGATCCAGGGAGTGGCGGAGCCGTGCCCGGAGCCCTTCTGCAGCCGCAGTGCTGCCAGACGGCTCCGTGGGAAGGGTGGCTCAGGCTCTGCCTACCAGCAGCAGCGAGGAACCCGTAATTACCCTGGCTGGACCAACACCTGCTCGTGGTTTTGTCTTACACTGTTTGTGCAACCCAACAGGCTGCCAACAAAGCAGGGATGTACTTCGCCTAAACAGGTGAAAACATGAAACAGGGAACGGAGCTGCCGTGTCGGTCCCACAACGCCTCTGTGCAACACACGCTGGGAAAGCGCTGCTGCTTCAGCCTGCAAGGCTGCAAAGCAGGGCAAGCATGGCAGGCACTGAAAAGGCAAGTCTTTGCTGGGAAAGGGGGGAAAAGGGCTGCCCACCTGCAGAGCCCAGCTCCTGGATCCAGCCCCGCTCTGGTGCAGGGCACACGGATGCTCTTTGCTGGGCTGCAACACCAGCACCAAAAAGCCTGATTGATTGGAGAGTCCTGCTAAACCCAGCATCCCACATGGGACAGCACAGAGGACGTGACACCCCTCACCCACCCAGGGCTGCCTGCAGAGCAGAGCTGCTCCCAAAAATGCCCTGTGCCAGTACAGAGCAGAAGTGCCCATTCCCATGCCAGGGATCCCATCCCCGCACTCACGGAGCCGGAGCTCGGCAGCGGGGTGGGAAGGGCAGCGTGAAGAACGTGAGTGACCAAGGGCAAAGACCCCAAAGGAGCACCTGGGCCAGCCTCAGTCTCTGTTGCCTTTCTGCACAGCAGGAAAGGCAGGATCAGCTCCAACCCCACCAGGTCACACCCAAGATATGCCCCCCCCTCCCCGTCAGCAGAAGGGATTTGTTGTAGATGATTTGTCCTGGAATAAAAACACCAGCCCCACCTCTTGCAGCGTATTTACTGAAAGCCACTAAACATTAAACAGAGGCAAAAAGTGTATTCCAGCAACATCTGGAATTTATCCCTTCTTCCTTCTGCAAAAAAAAAAAATAAAAAATCATGCTCTATTCTTTCAGAGAAAGAAAAGTGATTATATAGAATTATAATGCTGGAAGAAGATAGAGAAGAGCAGAGATCTTCTTTGAAACGCTGTTTAGACAATTAAAAAGGGATAGTTTCAAAGAAGCAGCAAATACTATCTCAGCTTTTTCCGTCCTGTCTCACAGTGCCAGGCTTTCCTCCCATGCCTTGGCTAACAGATTCATAGGAAAGCAACAGATTTTTTTCATCCTTGCAAGACCTTTAGTAAGCTAGAAAGGAAACCAGCTCTCAGGCCTAACTGGTTGAAGATAGACCAAACAAAAAAAATTATTCCTCCAATTCCTGCCAACAGGACTCAAAGGTGCCTTAATTTCTATGAAGAAAACCTGCTTTGGGACGAGCTTTCCAGAAGAAGATGTGTCAATCTTTACCCAGGAGAGCCAGTGCCCTGTGTCTCCAGACAGAAGAACACAAAAGCTTTAAATATGAAAACAGGAAAAACCATCGGGATTAATATGAGGATGTAAGGTCAAAATATGATATCCTCCACTTCCTCAGGCTCCTGAGCCCAGAATGGCTGGACAACCACCCCACGGCATCACCTGTGCCTGGATGCAGCTGGGGAAGCCTGGGTTCAGAGGGAAACCCTTCCCAGCCTTCCCGAGGGGGGAAGTGAAGCAGCCGCTCTCACGCCAAGCCCACAGAAGTGCCTCCAGCTACTAAATTACCCAACGACTTAAACGAACTGCATTGATCTGGCTGGAAAACAAAGCTGCAGCTCTTGGCACATGCCCAGTTAGGAGGGTACAGCTGCATTTTTCACCTGCAAGCAGTTACAACCACGGTCAGAGATGCCCCTGCCCCTGACACCGAAGGGCAAACACAGGTGAGAGGGAATCACCGCTCCAGACACCTCTCAGACAGAGCAGAGCCTCAGCAATGACAGGTATGTCCAGTTTTGCAATCGAGGGCAAGGCTTTTCCTAGAACAAGTCCCATTACTCGGGCTCCTCAACCCCCATCTCCTCAGCTGCACGTGGACTGGACGCAGGATTTCATCAGGACATTAAACTCAGAAGCTGTAAAATCACTGTGCAAAAACCCAATTATACCTATTTTCGTAACAGCCAATTTAAGCTTGTATTTAGGTCCCCTCACATACCCCTACGTTACATAAAGCATTTCTTCCACTTGAAATGTAGCTTTCTAAAGGCCATTTTGCTTAATTTAATAGACGTTTTATGTGGGTCTGCAAATCTCTAGAAACGCAACCAAGGAAGACACACGGCTGCAAGACACGGCGTGATCCCTTCCCGAGCACGCAGCAAGAACGGGACAGGATGAAAGGCATCTCCAGACCCACGAACCTGCTGTGACTGGAGAGCACTTGTGCTCTGAAGAGCAGCAAAACCCCACAGTTGAGTCAAAAGAGGAATTCCTGAACATCTGCACACGCTGTTAACCCGCTCCAGACAGGCCAGCGCTCCGCAGGCTGCTCAGCAGGATGGATCCTTCCCTCATCCCACAACCACCAGCTGAACTGAGCCCACTCAGGCAGGCTTCCCTCGGATCTAAAAGAGCTGCTTTCTGCACTTCAAGTAAATAAATGCAGTCATCTCTTTTCCCTTCTTTTTAAAAAAGCTGCACTAATAAAAAGCTCATAGTGAAATCTATTAAATTGAGTCTGTCCATTATGTTTATTGTTCCTTACAATTCAGGTCTGGATGGCAACTCAGTGGAGGTCGAGAAGTGTATTTATCAAGACAACCCATGAGAACGATGAGGATGAAAAGCTATCAGCAGGATGGAATGTGTTTGTAACCCTGCAGTTTGTTCTGCACCTTGCACAGGACCCCCACCAGAGACCTCTGCCCCTTCTCCTCGTTTTTGAGCCCATCTCTGGCTCATCAGCTGACAGGACAGCCAGCACCTGCATTCCCAGAAAAAGCTGAGGAAGGTGCAGTGTCTATATGCTGCTGCAAATAAGTCACACTAGAGAAACATAAACTCTGATTGCATTACACACCAGTGATCAGTATCATTAAGTGTTACACACCTTGTGTGTGCCTGAGCAGTTGGAGAGGGAAACACTGAATTCAAAAACACATCTTCCCATTCAAGCAAAGTCCCATTACAGTAACGGAAGTGTAACAACAAAAATGAGATTCCTGCTTATTACATGGGAAATAATTGCAATTTAAGATAATTTTTCCCTGAATTGTGTGAAGCAAGTGCCCATCAATCATGTTCTTTCCTCAGTGTCCTAAAGAGAGCACTTAGCAGGACAAGGTACTTTCAGAGCTCAGTGCTGAACAGCCTAATCTGTATATGCTGTTCTGAGGTACTGAAGCCAACAGAACACCCTTGGTGAAATAATGGTGGAAATAATGAAAACAACATGGAAAGAACAGGACTTGCTCCTCCAGGAAAGCAGCTGAGACATCTGCCCCCTGAAGCTGAGCCCGTGCAGCGAAGCCAGAGCAGGGGACACCAACAACCGCTGACTCTTGAGGTCTCACTGCACAAATAGCTGTGAAGAGCACAAGGAAATCCAGCCTGGTTTCAGGCCTGGAACAGGCACCAGGACAAGCCCAACCCTGGGCCATTTCAGCTGCTGAGCCCTGGGTTTCACCCCGTGGCTCCAAGAGTCAGCCCCGTGCACCCTCAGCACCGTGGGAAACAGCGCGGGAGGGTGTGGGAGGCGCGGGGCTCCACTCTGCTTTGGGGGGGATCTTTTGTTTTTATAAGAAATAACAACATTAATCATAACATTAAACAGAAACCACTAAGGGGGAGAATTTCCAAGCTTGCTCAGCACAGAGCTCAACCCGCAGGGGAGCTGCCAGCCAGCGGCCACAGTCGGCAAATTCCCTGGGACTCGTCCTCGGCAGCCAAAGCCACGGATGGAAGAGGCAATGAGCAGATCCAGGACTGTTGTAGGACTCGGGCTTGGAAATGTGAGTCTGAACGCTCAGCGGTTGGATGTCTCTTGGGAATCCATCCAAATGGCACTGCTCCTCTCCCACTTGCCCTGCAGGTAAATCTAGCATGTGGCTTACACAATCTGTTGACTTAAGGAAAGCAAGGGCAGGAGAAGAAAGCTGCTCAGACATCAGGAGAGGCTCATCAGTCCTTTGGGCAAAAGTCTGGGTCACTTCCCCATCCACAGAGAACTCGGGGTGTCAGCCAGGCCTCGTCTCCCTCCGTGGGAGCGCAGGCAGCGAGGGCGCAGCAGAACACAGTGCTCAAAACATCACTGAAAGGACAACAATGATGTGCTGCCAAATTCTTCCATATTTTTGGCCAGTGCTGATGCTTAAATTCAATTTGCAGAAATTGGAGTCCATGAGCTCTGTGTTCTACTCAAGTCCTCTGAAATCAAACTGAGCAGTGACTGTAGAGGTCTCCCAGGGCTCGGGGAGACAGGGCCAAGGCCACTTCCAAACCTCATCATGAGTAACACCCATCCATCCGGGGGACACAAGATGTTTCTAACACACGCTGGGACCACTCCACGCTCTGCAAGTGCAAGATCTTGTTGGATACACATATCTCAGGTGCATAAACAGCTGCAGTGTGCAAGGCTGAAGAGCAGGCAGGCTCTGGCAGTCAGGGGGCCAGAGGGAGCCCACCAGTGACCCCCAGCCATAGGCCTCTGGAGTGCTTCTTGCCTTGCTATTTCCTACTGCTGGTCTCAAACTCTCTCCTCCTCACAACCAACTCCAGCCCTGGGCCCGGCTCCTCCACTCCTGAGCAGGGCAGGAGCAAATAGCCTCCCCAAAGCAAAAGCCAAAAACCTGAACGGAGCAATTCTGACACAGCTGCAGCCAGGCTGCTTTGTTATCAGAGATACAAAGGGAAAATTAATTCTCACAATTAGTAAAAAAGGACAGAAGTAGACAAGGCCACCTTTTAAATGCTGGTCATCTTCCCTCAAGATTTTAAACCACTGAAGATGCATTTGGAAGGAAAACTGACCACGTGATCACCACTGCGCGATGTTGCACAGCCGTTCTGACTGGTGTGCCAATGACAAACCCTACCCTGACCATCAACACAAGTTAAGTACAAGGCCAAATTCTGTGTGTAAAGCCTATAATGACTGAGGTCTGCAACAGCAGAGACAGACTTTGACACCACAAATACTCCCAGTGCAAGTTCCTGATCCCTGTCTGAATCTCCAGGAAGGTGGAAGAGCTGTGAGGATGGCGAGCCCCTCAGCAGGCAGGCTAGACACTCAATCCATCTCTCGTATCAGACCTGCGTTAACATTTAAACAGGACCTGCTGTTGTGATCTTTAGCAAGGAGCAGATGTGGTTTTGAGTAATGGTGAGCGTTACTTAACCGGTTATAGTCACTAATGTAATTGACACCTATTCCATCATCCTTAATACACCCACTTCTTTCTCCGATACCATAAATAGATTAGAAAAGTTTCTGCAGATGGCCATGACCCCATTTGTTTGTGCACTTAGCCATGTATGAATCACTCTTGGCTTGTAGCAGCACTCTGGAATTACTGAAAGATAACTAGTCGGCACAGACACCAATAAATGAATCATGCTTTCCACAAGACCAAACCTTTGGGCTTTTACAGACTCCAATTACAAAGTAAGAAGAAAAGAACAAAGAAATTACTCAGTCTATTTGCACAAAGTCATGCAGAGTTGATTCACAGTTTTACAGAATTATTACTGACAATCATTTGTAGGGGGTTAGAGTAACAAACCAGCTACTTTACATACTGGACAGAATGAAGAGATGGAAAAAAATCCCCAAGCCATGTCTTGCACATATTCTTTGAAAAGTAGCCTTGATTTTTGTGCCAGTAACTTTTTTCATCCTTGGTACGCTCCAAGCCTGGGGGTTAATCAGTTTTCGTTCGCCAAGGCTAAATTCTGCTTTGCTGGGTTGCTTGGGCCAAGTTTGCAAATGTGGGAAATCCTGTTGCACCTGCTGAAGAGCACAAACCATCACAGGCACAATCCCTCACCTCTGCAGGCATCAGCAGGGTCTCATGAATGGTTCAGAGAACTGCCATGTGCAAAAGCACTGGCTTTTCTAACTGCACATTTTTGAAGGTATACTGCAAGTGAAAAATTACCCAGTCTGAGGCATTTTATTAAAGAGATGTGCGAGACTGAATACACCAAACACAAATGTGTGAACCACTTGAAAGCACTGTGGACATCCACCAACACTGACAACTTGTGAGGCAAGTTTCCAAAGGTGTGCAAGGTGTCTTTACGTAACACCACAGTCTGGGAC
This sequence comes from Orthonyx spaldingii, assembly GCA_013397795.1. Classification (NCBI taxonomy): domain Eukaryota; kingdom Metazoa; phylum Chordata; class Aves; order Passeriformes; family Orthonychidae; genus Orthonyx; species Orthonyx spaldingii. Next base: position 4,186,361 of record VZTJ01001560.1, on the reverse strand, counting down.
ACACTAACACACACCACACACAGCGAAAAACACACCCTCTTCTAAATGCAGCATTAGCCTAGCCCTGGATCCGTGAGAAATGGGGAGTCTGACTACCTGGAGAAAAAGGGGACACTGATGGATTACAGCCTTAGCACTGCTACCTCGCTGTATGCAGTGAAAAAGTGGCATTTAGTTAAAAAAATCTAAAGGTGAAGGTGGACTTGGTGCCAGCCTGAGCCTGAACATAGACAGTGCCCTGGTTGTACCGTCTCTGAGTGGGATGGATGATTGACATGTCTCAGGGCCACATGCTCCAAATCAGCACCCTGTACCAGAGAGATCCAAAAACAGGGATAACGCCCCACTGAGCACAGCCACTGACAGCCTGGGAGGGATGCAAGTTAAATGTACACACAGCACCATTTATCTAAGGCCTCCCAGTACCCTTTGCATGTCCTGAAGACCCAACTTCCTGGGCGAATTTACCTTGCAAATGAAATGTGTGCCCTGTTTTACACACCTGCTCCTCAAGCGGAGAGCTGCCAGCCTGGCACAGCTCAGAGCCACGGCTCAGGAGAGGCCAAAACCAGCACCCGAAGAGCTGCCACACAGCTCTAAACCAATTTGGGAAAACCTGCTTATTTGTTCTCATGCTTGAGGCTGCTGATTTCCAACAAGAGGTATAAACCCCTCTCCAAATTGGCCTCAAGATGCTAGGAGAAATGTAGATTAAAACCTTAATAAATATTCCCAATTCCTACCCCTCTCCATACTACATAAATTAATGCAACAAGCTCTCTTGTATAAGAACATGCAGGCAACAACAACCTTCTCCCTCCAACGAGAGTTTATCTGAGGAGGTGTTGTAGATAGAAGGGAAGGAAAAAGGCTCCCAGTAGGGTTGTCTTTAGAAAGCTTGAGTCACTAGAGCCACGGTTTCAGGTGCAAGGCAAGACTAAAAGGATGCATGTGCTAAACAGTAACATGCCCTTCAGAAGGAAAAAAAAAGCTAAATTAGGAACCTGCAGTATGAGGTGGATGCTTGGATAAACACTGTTCAACACACCGCAGCAGAAATGCTAATGCAAGTTTAGCTTTCACACCGGAGAGATATCAAAAGATTTGCAAAGCTTTGATAATATTTAACATCTTTACTAATTTCCTTTTTGGTGCAATCATAAATTTACCATGGTAGCCAAAAGATCTGGGATGAACTACAAGTTCTAGCTGGCTCCAAAGCCAACAAGAATAATGTGTGCTGCTACTATTTTCTCTCAAAACATACCTCTGCAAAACTGACTCAAAATGAGAAAAGAAATTGTGAAACTGTCATTACAAAGAAGCATTTAAAATGCAGATCAAAGTGCTGCCTTAGAAGCTGTATTCCTTGCCAAATCATCAAAGCTCTCTTTACTCTCAATAGCTCCCCAAATCCTCTGATTTGAATGATAAATTCTTACAGCTGAAATTTATCTGCTTTAAAAAAAACAACAGAAAAAAAAGCAATCAAAAAAGCCCAAACCCCACAACTCCTTTCTCTGGTTACCAACCATTTCATTAACCAGTTCATGTGGAGCCACTTTGCTGTATTACTAAACTCAGTTTCACAGATGTGTTTATGCCTGTGTGCACAGACAGTACCCTGAGACCTCCTCAAGTATTGCAAACTTGTCAGCCCTTGCTGGTGTGTGTGTGCAGGGTTTCTCCAGCTCTCAGAGCTGTGTGCAGGGTTTCTCCAGCTCTCAGCACCTCGGTGTGTGCAGGTTCCAGGTGCTGGCACTCAGGGAGCTGTTCCCATGCTCAGCGCTGGGATCGCCCCTGCCCCGCTCCCCTACACCCCACACTCACCCATCGCTCCTGGAGGAGCTCCCAGACCACTGCTGCGTTCCCTGCAGCAAAGAAGCAGCAACACTGCAGCCACGAAGCAGTTCAGGAAGGTGGAAATGAGAGGTCAGGTCCTGCTGCCACAGAAATCCTCCCTGTTCCTGCCTGTGCCGGGCTCGGCCGTGCCGCTCGCAGACAGAGCAGGTCCGTGATGCGTTTCCTCGCCTGGGACTTGCCCGAGTGACCTACCTCCTGCCACCCAAAATCGTTATAAAATAATCACCCAGCAATTCAGCCACACAGACAGGAAGAACACTGCATAAAACCGTCCCCCTCGACATCAATGATTCCTGTGCTTTATGGACTTCTGGGAGTGTGCTCATGGTGTGAACCAAGTTTCCACTTAATTGCAGAGAAGTGGTCCTTGTACCTCTCTCCTCATGAGCTCTCCAGCCAGGCTTTATCACTTTGATGAAACCTGCCAGGAGCAGAGGCACCGTGTGTCAGAGAACGGGAGGGATCTGATAAGACAAACCACACTCCAGTACCAGATCTCCTTCCAGGAAGCAAACCAGTTGGCAGTTTTCACATGAGACACCACTGCAAATAAATGACCTTTTTTTTTCACTAATTAGGCTTAGCAAATTCTGGTGGCTGTTGCTACCTGAATGAAACAACCCTGAGAGACATGACTGTACACTGAGTTACCCAGGAAGGGAGCTGGATTGAAATTACCCACTATTAGTGACACCGTGTAGTTTGGTACTTCCCTTGGAAAGGTCTCCTCATGTCTCTCCACTTATAATTTAGGTTTACAAATTCGTTCTAAAACTGGATTTATCAAACCACCAACTTCAGCCTGTGAAATCTAAAATTATTAGTCTATTTGGTGAGCAACAGCAAATAAAAATAAGGATGTGTTTGTAGGTGCTCTTCTCTCCATTCGCAAAGGAAGCAGTGGTAGCAGCTAATTCAATATCCCAAAACTTTAGACGCGATCCCAGACCCCACCTTGGGAATTCCTGGCTTTAAGGAAAGGAATAAGGTTGCTGTTCCCCACACACACTTCAGTTCTGGTCCTCTCACAACCAGGATCTGAAAACACACTACGAAACAAACGAAGGCAAACATTCGGGGGTGGGGATGCCTCCCTAGCAGAAGGTAACAGGACTTACTGCAGCAAACACCCTCCTCTGAAAACACCCTGACACTGACTGAAAAGGAAGAATGAACTATGTCTCGTCTCCACTTTGCATTATAAATGTTCACCTCCGATTATACAGGATCACCTCTGGTGCCGTGTGCCGGTCCCGCTGTGCAGCACAGCACAACCCAGGTGTTCACCCACAGGAAAAAACCAAAGTTTGACTATTTTCCCTGCATTTCCTCCACCGTGTGTTTTCATCCTCCCATTTGACATTGATTGTAAAACGCTAAGATTAGAACCACTACCTGAGGGCACAAAATAAACTGTAATTTTAATAAAGACCCCTGTGCTCTCCAGGCTCAGGGAATCAGGCCTTTCCTTGGGTAGGAGAGGTGGGACCCACAGGGGTGGGACTGCAGAGTGTCCGGGTCTCCTGGGATGTCAAGGGCACACACAGACAGCTCTTGGGCCACCATAAGCAAAAGCCACCCGTGCTCTGCTCCTCCAGGATCGTACCTTGGAACGCTGATCTCAGCAAAAAGCAGAGCTTGTCAGGGACACACAGCCAGAGCCAGACACAGGGAACTCCCCAGTTTGGCTGAGGTCTAACTGAGATGCCACAAACATCCTCTGTGCAAGCACCTTCAAGCTTGTTGGAACACTGGGAGCAGCTCTGGCTTCCCTTCATGAGGAAAACTTTGGAGGGGGGAATAAAGAAGCACATGGTTCTTATCCATTCTGCCCTGGAATAAGCCATAACTGCCAATGACAGAGTGTCGGGAAAGAAACGCATTTGTCAGAAAAGCAGTGTGAAAGCGGAAAGGAGACATGAACCCTGGTTGAGCCATATGCGTTGGGTTTGTTATTAAACCAAAGAATGTGAAAACCTAGAAGTCTTGGTTTGGCCAGGAACCCGCTCTCACGGCTCGCTCGGCCCAGCCGGACACAGCGCTGCAGTCGGGGGCATCGGCCTCGACTCCTGGGAGATGCAACGACGCCTCCCAAAAATCCCAAACGCTTGGGATAACGCTCCTGCATGAGCCAAATGTCTGCATGAGCAAACCCTCTGCCGAGAGCATCCCAGCCTGGAGAGAGCTGCCCTCACACCTCCCCTCCCGCAGGGATGCCCCGGTGACCGTGGGATCCCCGCCTTGGCACCCGCGCCCTCCGGGAGCTGTGCCCGTGCGACGGCCGGAGTGGGCAGGTGCCGGTGCCCGGTGGGGAGGCAGACACAGCGCCCCGCTCCACTTCCCACAGCAAATAATTAGTTATTTACTGCCTCTTCCGCCACACCGCTCACCCCTGACCTCCTTCGCCCAGCCGAGGCGATTAGAGCCCACTGCTGCAGACGTCTGGCTGCTTAGCACCGCCCGGCATATTGGCACTCCAGCCCGGCGGCGGGCGAGACTCGCGCCCCCGCCCCCAAAAAGCCCTTTTATAATCCTAATCTGGGAGCGCCACACACAGAAACCAGCTGCTTCCTCCACCGCAGCGCCGCAGCCGCCATACGGAATAAAGCCTGCGAGGAAAAGGGGTTTGGGCATCGCTTGGACAGCTAACCTATTTAGAGGGTTATAAATCAGAGGAGATCGCGTGTTCCTCCCTGTGCCGCTTCGCTGAAGCATTCCTGACTGGCAACTTTTGGCTGAAAAATTAAGGAGCATCTGACGGTAGCTGCTCCGAGGTTCCCTCAAAGTCGTATCAGAAAGATACACAAAATCAAGAGACTGGAGGAGGAAAAACGCTGCAGAATGAATTTATCTCTGGGAGGCTCAGCTCTGCCCTTTCCACTGAAGCCAGGTGGAGAAAGCGATCAGGTAACAGCCCCTGCAGTGCCACCAAAGCTCTCCTGTAGCACAGAGGTGAGCAAATGCTGCCTGCCATCAGCAGGAAATAAATAATAACATGGGTGATAAGAAACCTACACCAATGTGAAATAAGGAAGGGCAACAGTAAGGGAGCTCAGTCCAAGGCTCCCAGGAGCTAAGGGGAACTCAGCAGCTGAGTGTCAGGACCCCAGAGCTGACAGGGGGCAGGGGACAAGTCAGGGTAGGACCTCGGGAGCATTAGGCACGAGGCTCCCACAACACCCATCCTAATTCAGGCAAGGTCTCCTCTGGTGTAATTCACTGTTCCCAGTCTCTCACACTCCCCATCCATAAGCAGCACCTGCCTCTTACCAAGCCTTTCATACGCTGAAAAAAACCGGGGGAAAAATTATAAACTATGCTATTTCTAAAAAGTCAAGGAGTGAAATTAAAAGCCTGAGTTTTTCCAACAAAACCTCATGCCAAGAGTTAGACTGGAATAGAAGCTTTTTCTTCAAAAGATATTACACATTTTAATTCACAACTTTTACCATAACCATGAGCCTTGATCAGACATAAAGTCTCTCATCCTTGGGATTCTGTGGGACACAGTTTATGTTTAGCAACTGGCTGACACAAAAAGGAACTGTATCTTCATTATTTATACACTGCTATTGGTACGCACATCTAGCCCGGCCTGTTAAAGTCAGGGAAGAATAATGGTCTATTCAGTACCGGTAGTGTTAATAAAATCAGGCAAATCCAGCTTAGTTTTGTCTGAACACGAATGAGATTAAATCAAGATTAAAAGTGCATACAGTACAAAGGGTATGGTTTATGCTAAAATTCAGAATGAACACATTTTAGTACCTGGCATACAAATGCCTGCAGACCTTCTCCGGGACCCAGACACCTGAATTAAACAAGGATGAAACTGGAGAAGGAGAAGGCAGATGACACTGGACAAAAGCCATCCAAAATACCCAGGGACAGATGCTCTGCAGCCCCGCTGGAGGTAACGGGGCAGATCCAGTGCTAGCAGAAACAGGCACGGCTCAGCTGGCTCTCCCTGCACGCACCGAGCGCCAGCCTGCCCCGCCACAGTGCCAGGAATATATGCAAAATCCAGACTCTTTCCCAAGTTTTCCTTTTGGGCCATTTTGCATTAGTCTGTGCAGGGTTTGGATTTCACGGCACTGAACAAGGTGCTAAGCAGGGTACAATCCTGACAACTCTCCCGGTCTGGGATGCCTTGAAAACCTTCCCTTTACACAAAAAACCATTTGCTTAAAACTGCCAAAGAGCCCAACTCATTCCTCTCCCCTCAGCAGCAATATTCCTTCTCTCTCACCTCCGTACACTTCATTTCCAAGAGGGAAAGAGCACATAGAGAAGTGGTGGATATTTAGGTCAGGCGCTGCCCTCACTGCTACTCTGGTTGAAAAATACTAATGAAAAAACCCAAATCGCCCTTCGGAACAAAAAGCCCCGAGGGGCTGGAGACGGGGGACACAGGTTCCCAAATACGAGCCCTACTGGGGTGTCCGGACCGCGGTGCCCCCCGGTACCGAGGCTCGGGTGATTCAGCCGGGGGTGGAGGAGGCTCGGGGGTCCCCCAGCATCACCCCGCGGGCGGGGACGGCGCGGAGCAGGGGCACCGGGCACGGCGGGCAGGGGCGAGACGCGGGCGGGGATGGAGCCGCGATGGGTGCGAGCGGGGATCTCCGCCCGGTGCCGCGGGGAGCGGCCAGGGGAGGCTGAGCCGGGGCAGCCCCGCCAGCCCGGCCCGCGCCGTGTCACAGCCGCACCGACATCCCAGCTGCAACAGATGAGAGACCGGGCTCGCAGCACGGAGGGGGGAGGAAAACCGCTCCGGGAAAGCGCATCGCGGCCAAGGGTCCCGGGAACGCCCGGAGCCCCCGCGGAACTTCCCCGCCCGCGGCCGGGCACTCCCGCACCCGCGGGCACCTCCCGCACCCTCCCCGGCAGCAGCAGGACGGGTACTTACTGATCTCCATGCTCTGGAACAAAGACCTTTTGCAGTTGCATGTGCAGGACACATTGGGCTGAATAGCTACGGCTGTGCTGTTCAGCCCCATGAAGTTATACATTTAAACACACCACAAA